>JAWWLV010000585.1:0-10112 GCA_035041135.1 Platyrinchus mystaceus | reverse complement strand
GGGGGGGGGGGGGCCGCCCAAGACTCGCCTCGCCGTTCCCTGCGGCACACACGCACGCACACACACACTCACACACACAGACCCGCGCACACGCCGCCGCCGCCCCCCCTTCCTTCGCCGCCACCGGGATGTCAGAGCCGCCGACTCCCGCCCGCCCGGCCCCGCGCTGCTCCCCGCGTGGGCCGCAGCCCTTCCCTCGCCTCGGGCCCCCCGCCGCTCCCGGGCTCCCGCTTCACGTTTTATCCTCCGCCGGGCATTAGCGGTGTCTCTCACGGAGAAAAACTTGCAGCCGCGGGTTCCCACGGAGAGAAGGGACCCCGGGGGTGCCCCGCGCCTCCCTCGACCGCCGCGGCGGAGGGGCGTGGGGAGGGGGACGAGGAGGGGGGTGCCGGAGGCGGATTAAAAACAATAAGGGCGGTGGTGGGGGTGGGGAGGGAAGGCGGGGGGCGGGAAGGGGCCGGCGAGTGCCGGAGCCGGAGCGGCGCGGTCGGGGCGATGGAGTTGCAGCCCCGCTCCGCCCGCGCCCTCGCTGCCTCTCGCTCCTCTGTTTATTTCGGTGGGCGCTACTGAGGCGGCGGCTTTTTATTGCCCCCCTCCCCCCCCTTTTCTCTTCCCTCCCTCCCCCGGCCTCTCTCCTTATCCCCGCCCGCACTGGCGGCTCCTCTCCCGACGCCGCCTTCACCCGCCGCCCGGCCGCTCTCCCGGCTCCCGCTCATTGGCCCGAGCCACCCCGTCCATCCGGGCGTCCCCGGCCACCGGCTAATGGCGGCTCGGCCGCCCCGCGCCCTGCCCGCCCCGCCGCCCGCCCCGCACCCCGCCGCGCCTCCGCCGAGCGCCCCGCGGCCGTACGGCCCCCGCCCGGCACCGCACCGCACAGCCCCGCGCCGCGCCGGGGGCCGCCTTCAGCCCCGTACCGCCGGTGGCTTCTTGATTTTTTGGGGGAGTCACCCCTCCACCACCACCCCCCCCGACTCCCCTGCGGCGACGGGAAGGGGTGGCGTGGGGAGAGGCGCAGCGATCTCGGAAAATATCGATGTACGCTTGGGCATGTGATACTGCCTCGGGAGGCAAACAAACAAAGCGAGGGGCTTAAAATATAACCCCTGCAGCCCCTTTCCCCATTTCGGCTAAAGCAGATGAATTCCGTGATCGATAAAGGGAGCGAGAGGGGAAACACATAAAAGTCACGTTGGCGGGGCGACGGTGGCTGGGACAAAAAAATTAAATCAAATAAAAATTTAAATAAAAGAAGAAACCGTCGCCCTGGTTGTTTGGGCTTTCAAACCATTTATGTGGGAGCAGAGGAGTCGATCTGCGATCTGCATGTGTTGTGAATGTGCATCTAAGAGCAGATGCTTTAGGAGTTTTCCTTGTCTCTTCCCTTCCTTGAAAAAGAAACAAAAACAAAACCGCAGAAAAATTCCAACCCCAAAATCCACCCTGCCATTGTTATTTGGAAACCGGATTCTTGCATGGCAGGAATAAAAAAGCATAAAGCCGGCACACACACACGTACCCGCAGACACACACAGAGCAAACAAGTCTCCTTCCCCTCCCCCTCCAGTAAATACACGTCTGGCCCCTGCTTCGGTTTGTTTTGTAGTGGCTGAAAAATAATCATCTCGGGGCCAGCAGCTCACCAATAAATAAGGCTTTGTAAAAATCAAAACCCAGCATAACAATTGTCATCTTAACCGTCCTGCACTTAACCTTGGCTTATCTATCCCCATCAGTTCTATGCTTGGCAGGGAAGCGACCCAAAATACAGTGGTTTGTGTGGTTTGGGAGGGCTTTTTTAAATTCTCCCTTTGACATTCCTCCTGTGACTCCTCATGACATTAAATCCCATATTAGGCATAGGCAGGCTCAAACCTGGATCCAGCATCCGAGCAGGGGTTTTACAGTGAGAGATGATAGATAGATAGATAGATAGATAGATAGATAGATAGATAGATAGATAGATAGATAGATAGAAGGAAGGCAGGCAAAGGCACTGCCCACCAACTAAGGTCTTCCCCATCATTGTCACTAAATGGTTAAAATATTTCCAAGACTGTCCAAAAGTGGTTGAAATATGCCAGTACTGGACATTACCCTTTGAATAAGGCAAGGATTCAAACTGGGGAGAAGTGGGATTCCTTCTAATCCAAAATGGGCAATAGAAGATAAACTGAATATTAATGCAGAGCTGCACCTTTGATGCCAACAGCTCCTTTCTGTTCGCCACTCTGTCATTCGGTCCTGTCTTTGCAGGCAGGAGTGTCTGCTCCCCATATATTGTCTTCCCAGGCTGCAGCTTGGGAGCATATGCTGTCCTTGTCCTGACCCCCCAGGCTCCCAGGGACAGACCTCGAACAAATTCTATTTTCCTTCTCTGAAAGGTTTCCGAGGAGGAGGTCTGAGAGTAGTCCTCCACAGTTGCTGGGGATTTCGAGAGCACAAGTTGGAGAGGAAAGCTTGGTCTCCCGCATAGTCTCCAGATTAGTGAAAAAAATCATACGGACAACTAAACGCTTGAATACACTTTTTTTTTAACCGATTTAAAAGAAGTTACTACATCTGAGATCAGAAAAAGAACAAATATGTCCAAGAAAATTCGCAGTTAAAACACTGCTAAAAAACCCAAACCAAAACAAACCACAAAGGTGAATATTCATACAAATACCTATCTTCTGGATCTTTCTTTCTCTTTCTTTCTTTCTTTCTTTCTTTCTTTCTTTCTTTCTTTCTCTTTCTTTCTCTTTCTTTCTTCTTTCTTTCTTTCTTTCTCCTTCCTACCTTCCTTCTTCCTTCCTTCCTTCCTTCTTCCTTTCTCTACTCCTCTCTTCCTCTGTCTTTCCTCCTTTATTTTCCCTCATATTCTCTTTTCCTTCGTCCCTTCCTCCCTCCCTCCCTCCCTCCCTTCCTCCTCCTCTCCTTTCCCTCCCTTTCTTTCTTTTCCTTTATTTCCTATTCCTTTATTCTCTTCCTTTATTCCTTTCTCTCCTTTTTCTTTCCTTTCCTTCCCTTCTTTTCCTGCCTCCCCTCCCCTCACCCCTCGCTCTTCCCGCCCAGCGGCGCCGACACCGGGGCGCTTTCAGGGGGACGCGGTGAATTCCAGCCGGAGCTCCCGTAGGCTGGCCGCGCTCTGCTATTCTTTCAGGGCTCCAGTCCTACTCTCTCTGCAGGAAACAGAGGAGCTGATCCAAGTTCAAAGTCACGTCGTCGTCCCTCCTAAGAAGTGCTTTATTTCCCTCTGAACCGCAAAACCTCTTTCCCCCATGTCACGGGGTAACAAGGGAGCGAGGGAGGAAGGGGGGGGAGCAGAGGCACCGGCAGCCAGCCCCGCACTCTCTCGTCGGGCCACCGCCACAAACGCAGCCTGCGGCTCACGGCAGCTTTCGAGGGAGGAAAGCAAGCGGTCACCCAAAGTCGGTGCTAAACCGGTTTATTGAAAGAAGTTTTTCAACAGGTTTCTGGAGGTGCCAGACCTGCAGAGCAAACGTCGGCTTCCCCGGGAAACCGTTCGTGTCTTTGTAAGTTTTCCGAAATTCTCTTTGAAACTGCTCTGCTCTTTTTCTTGCCGGCTGGTGATGTGGAGGGAGCTAGTCAGGGGGGTCGGGGAGAGGGAAGGCAATTTTTTGCTTCCCCTGGACTGTATATACCGTCTTCGCCTGCTAGCCCTTTTTCCCGGGAGGTGTCAGCGCCCTCTGGGGAGTATCCGTGCCCCCTCCTTCCATCGCCCCCTCCCCGGTAGCCGTGGGTACCGCGGTGGGGGCGCAGGCTGCGGTGCGGCCGGAGGCTCTGCCCGCGGGAGGATGCGCCTGTCGACGGCCTCATCGGGGAAAAAGAAGTTGAAGGACCCGCAGTGGAGAAAGAGGGATAGGGAAAGGCGGAAGAGAGGGTCTTTCCCCCAAAATTCATCCTTCTCACAGAGTAACAGGGACGAGGTGCGGGGAGAGGAGGGGGCATGCTGTCGGCCCGTAGCCCGGGAAGAAGAGGCCAGTTGAGCGGCATCACTTGCATCGTTGTCTGTATCACAGACACTCATAAATTCAACAAGCTCATCAACAGGATATTAAGTTGCAGGTTACCTTTGATGGTGCCGATCCAAGCCACTTCTAGGCCGTTCGACCTATGACCCGTGAAGACCACATGTGTTGTGCTGTAGCCTCCCTCTGTAAAACACACACTTCGGGACAAAAGTTCTTTGTCAGGCTCTACCGGCAGCGTAATGTAAAAGAAAAAGGGGAAATAATGAAAATCTCAGCCAAAGCTGTAACCTTCAAACACTTCTTAAAAAAACCCAAAACCAAAGCAAAACAAAAACAACAACAAAAAAATCAAAACAAACCTACGCTAGGCAGAGCAGGGGCAGGAGGAAGGAGAACGTCGCTTTCGTGCCATTAATATTTATTGTTTCTTCAGTTGCACTTATATATATGTATGTATAAAAGAAGTTGCTGTATTAAACCCCTCTCTCGGCAGTAATGCCGTGAGGCGGCGGGGGCGAGGAGCAGTGTAGAATTTTTTTTCAGGACGGGAACCTTGGCCGAGCGGCAGCCGGTGCCTCTGCCCTGCCCAGCTGCGGCTGAGGGACGCGCAGAGCCGCGTACTTTGCGCGCCCCGCGCCCTTTCCCGCTGTGCTCCTCATTCCGCAGCCAATGCAGACCCGGCGCAAAGCCATCAAAATGGGGTCTGCTGCAGCACTGCCAGGCTTTATTATATGCACCTTTTTCCATCTGGAGATGCCCACATAAACGTTAGAGGCATGGAAGAAGCGTCCCAATAAAGCGCGATGGACTTTGTAATACAATTTATGCCGTCATTCATAAATAACAATGCCATATGGTAACCATATTGCTTATACAAGTAAAGCCGTCAAAGTGTCACTATTTGATTTATCTCAACAGCTTCTTCCAACGGTGACGTTCAGCTACAGAGAGAGGGGAAGGGGGAGAGAGAGAGCAGAGCAAAATTTGGCCTGGGTTTCCTGAGACCGCCTCTCTCTTTATCTTTCTTTCTCTGTAGGCATAGACAAATAGATAGATAGATAGATAAATAGAGACAGACAGAGAGAGTAAGAGGGACTGAAGGATGGAATTTTTTTCCCTTATTTTGTCCCTATTTGAGCAAACCCCGAAGGGGATGGACCCTTCTTTCCCTGGCTAGGCGCTCACCGAAAACAGCAGCTCCGAAAATTTCACTCGTAAATCCCTGTCCCAAAGGTGTAGTGGGTCTCGGCCCCAGCAGCCTGACGTCGGGCACGGTGTCGGCACCCACTCAGGTCCGGGTGCCAGCCCTCGGGTTCCCACTTGGGTGCACAGAGAGATGACATTTGGCTTAGGACAAGTTTAATTTTTGAGGATATAAAATATCCATCCGCTGAACCCCTCCATAAAGGAGGGGTGTGGAGTTCCACTGCCACATCGCTACTCTCTTTCCCTTTCGTGCCCCTGGGCAGCCACCCGCTCTCGCCTGAAGTCCCGGCGCCTCCATGCTATTCCCCCGACGGGACAGTGAAGAGGATACCGTGGTTACTCCCTGCCCGTGTCGGTCCCCACGGGGCTATGACTCGGGGCGGTCCCTCCTGCTACAGGCGGAATCCATCTCCAACCAAGCATGTTCGCGGAGGGAACCGCGCCACGGGCTCCCCCATGCCGCAAGGCAGTCCCAGGAGCAAAGAAAGCCACTCGCGACGGGTCGGGAGGACGGCAGGCTGTTTCAGCAGATTTGGAGGTCTTGCCGAGGAAAGCGGCAATCGCGCTCCCTTTCTAATGCTTCCCCAGAAGAGTGTTTTACAAGTTATAAAATATTGCTCCCCGCTCCCTAACTATCAATAAGACGTGCATTAAAGACGATTGTTTGTAAATGGTGTTCATAATCATTAGCATACATTTACATAATGCAGCTCACAGCAAAACGCTTTACAATTAAACATCTTCTAAAGCCGATAGCCTGAGCTTGGTTTATAGAGGAAGCTTTACGAAATAAATCTGAAGGCTTCCAGGCTTCACCCTGCCTCTGCAGCCCCCCTCCCTCCCCCATGTCCCTTGGCAGGTTTGCCGGCGAGCGGAGCACTGTGGGAGAGGTCCGCAGCCGGCTCCGCCGCGGGAACAGGGTGCGTTCCGACCCCCGACGGGCGCTGCCGAGGTTTTGTGGGGGCTGTGGGGATAGCACAGCTCGCCTCCCTCTGTTGCAGGTCCAGAGGGCTGCAGCAGCCTGGACCTGAGCTGGTATCGGTGAGTTAACGGGCTTTAAATTCTTCAGGACACTTTTGCAGATGGAAATGTCCAAAATTGTCCCGGCCCGGGCAGTCACCTTTGCCTTCTGGCATTTGCAGCCAGTCCTAAAAATGGACTAATTTCCACGTGAGTCTTGATCAACCCCTCCCTCCTCCCCACAGTCACAGGTCAGCTGCCTATTAGCTAGCTATAAAATATTTTCATTGTTTTATAGCCTCTCATAAAAAGAAATTGATCGGGGGATATATTTGAATTAAGACGTATTAAATCGATGACAGATACATATCACGCTGCTTTTAACAAGAGAGGGACGAGGAGCAGTGATGCTGTTCTTCATCTCCACAGCATCTCCCATCAAACTACTCTGAACCTCGGTCCACCAACGTGCCCAGAATATGGGGAGGGAGGGCACTGTTTGGACGGACGTATAGAAAACATACGTATATAAATACTCGTACAAACGTACGGCTAGTTAGCGAGAAGTTTTTACTGTGCAATAAAACCATCGAGCAGCCCCTTTTAAAACCCGGGGATCATTTATTCTCATTTCTTGCCTTGCAGAATCACTGAAACCCCCACCGTGGCCACGAGAGCCGGGAACATCGGTTCGGCTCCGAGGGGGGAGAGAGGAGAGGGAACCGGCTGCCCCTTGAGCATTCCCTATAGCCTCTCCGACTTTTTCGGCAGCCGTGGGCCAAATCCTGCGAGTTTTCCCCGCGTGAGTAGTGGCGGGAGGAAGGGAGGAGGGGGCGCTGGAGCCTGGCCCAGGAAATGCCGGACCAGCACGGGGCTTCCTTTGAACATGGCTCGGCATAGGGAAACGGACAAGACAAGCAGATGTAGTTTGGTCAAGGGGATTAGGTCGCCGGGGAGGGCCAGGGTGTGTGTGTGGGGGTCTGCTGGCATCCCTCACACCTTTTCCTCTCCTGAGGTGGCGGAGGAGCATCCCTCACTGCCCCACAGGTAGGTAAGGGCAGGCAACCTGCCTGCATTTTCCAAGGGGAGTGGGAGCTCAAGGCATTCCCAGGGGGACCAGCAGCCTAAAGAAAGTAGATGATATATCAACAAAAGCTACTTCTCCTCCTGCAGTCCTACAGAAAATTAACGACAATGCTCCTCTCCTCCTTTTGGCTCGGCAGGGAAATCCCGCCACTGCCCTGCCGTCCCCCTCGAAGGCAGCATCCTTTGTGTCGACGGGGCAGTTTCGGCGCTCCACAAAGAGCTTCGCTTCCGAGGATCACCACATCCCGCACCCCAGGGGCGGTCCCATCGCTTTCTCCGCCCGTTCCCCACCTCTGCCCCCTTTTAGAAGAGTTCCCACTTTTCCTGCCTTTTCGTCTAGGGCAGCAGCTCAGGGCTGACACTCCCCAGCCGGAGACTCCCCCATTTCCCATCCTACCGCCCCCCACCGTCCCCTACATCCCAAAGCGTCGAGGGGTGTTTATGCTCTGGGCCGGTGTCACTGCGGCGGTTCCATCTCTATTTCGCCGTTGCAGAACGGCTGAGGTGGAGGCAGCAGCTTGGGGTACGGCTGGCGGGCCCCCGAGGGTCAAGGGCTAGCTCTCCCCACGGGACGCCGCGGCAAGGGGCTTGCGGGAAGAGGAAGCCCCAAAGAGGCGGTGAGCGCAGGCTCCCAAAACTTCACCCTAACATGTGCCACTCGCCCCCCTCCTCCTTCCCTCCCTGCTTATTCGTTTATTTTCTAAAGGAAAGGAATCCCAACCCTCGCCGTTTTCTTTTCAGGGAAACTTTGGCTGCTTTTCCCTAGTGTTACCTCGGGTGTGAGTACACACAGCCTCGGCCTCGCGTGGGTGTGGAGCTGCGTACGTTGTACGAGGGCGTGCTTTCCCGCCTCATCCATGAGTGAAATGGCCCTCAAAAAAAAAAAAAAAGAAAATAAGAGAAGGAAACCGAGTGCAGACCTGGGAAGCAGCCCCGCGCGTGGGCTCCTTCCGGGCAAGCAGAGAAACCCCACGGCCCCGCAAACGTAAACGCGGCGGCGTCTCTGAGCAGGGCGCCCCGTCCGGTGCCGGGGGAGCAGAGGCAGCTGCCGCCCGGTGCTGCCCGGTGCTGCCTGCGGGGGGCGGCGGGGGGAGGCGGCGGGTGCGCCCCGTCGGGCCCCGCGCGAAGTTTTTCAAGTGCAACTTCGGGGGGCGGCGCGGGGGGGGCGCGGGGGGCGGCGGGGGCGGATCCCCGCTGGGCCCGCGGCCTGAAAGGAAGCCAATCGCGCGGGCCCGGCCGCTGCCAATCATCGCGATCCGTCCAATCCCTCCGGCGCGGTGTCCGAGCCGTATTCCCCAGCGCGCCGCCGGAGTGTGGTGAGGGCTCTGCCAATCGCGGGCGGCCAGAGCGGGGCCAGGGATGCGCGGGGCTCGGAGAGCAGACAAAAGAAGTTAAAGAGCCGCTTAATATATACATGTTTTTGAAGGCGGGTAAAGGGAAAAAAATAACAACAGCGAGCGTAGATGGGCTTGGCTGTGTCGTTATGGAGCCCCCTTTGAGCAAGAGGAACCCGACACTGAGATTAGCGGATTTGGCAGCGGCTCAGCCCCATCCTCACCAGAACATGACAGGCTTCCCGGGGCTGGGGAACCACCACGTCCACCCCGGGGACGCGGGCGGCGACCCCGGCGGCGCCCTCACGCCGCTCGGACCCGAGCACATGGCGCAGCCCGCCGCCCTCAAGCTCACGCCCGAGGCGCTCACCGCCGCCGCCGCCGCCTTCGCCGCGCCCGCCGCCACCACCACCGCCGCCACCGCCGCCGCCACGGCCGCCGCCGCCACCACCGCCGCCGCCTACGCGCCGCCCGCCGCCCTCCCGGGATACCCGTCGGGGGGGGCGGCGGGCCGGGACTTCCTCCTGCGGCGGGAGCTTCCCGCTGCCGCCGCCGTGCACGGGACGCTGGGAGAGCAGCACCCGCCCGCCGGCTCCCCCCACCTTCCGCACCCACCGCCCCACGGCGTCTTCATCTCGGCCGCCGGCACCTACGGCGCAGCCGACGGGGCGCACGCCGCATTCCCGCCGCCGCCGCCCGGCGAACAAGGCGCGGCCGCCGGCCGCCACCCGCCGCTCAACGGGCAGATGCGCCTGGGGCTGGCGGCCTCCGCCGGGGAGCTCTACGGGCGCGCCGAGGCGCACTACGGGGCTGCCGCCGCCTCCTCCTCCTCGGCGTTGCAAGGCTACGGCTCCGTCAACCTCAACCTGGCGGCGGCCGGCCACGGGCACCCGCACCACCCCCATCCCCATCACCACCACCATCACCACCACCACCACCATGCCCACGTCGGGGCGGCGGCGGCCGCCGGGGCCTTCCTGCGGTACATGAGACAGCCCATAAAGCAAGAGCTGATCTGCAAATGGATCGACCGCGATCCGCCTCCGCCGCCTCCGCCGCCGCCTCCGAGCGGTAGGAAGCCTTGCTCCAAAACTTTCAGCACGATGCAGGAGCTGGTGAGCCATGTCACCGTGGAGCACGTCGGCGGGCCCGAGCAAAGCAGCCACGTGTGCTACTGGGAGGAGTGTCCCCGCGAAGGCAAGCCCTTCAAAGCGAAATACAAACTCATCAACCACATCCGAGTGCACACGGGAGAGAAGCCCTTCCCCTGCCCCTTCCCCGGCTGCGGGAAGGTCTTCGCTCGTTCCGAAAACCTCAAGATCCACAAGCGGACTCATACAGGTAGGCTGTTCTTCCCCCCGCCCCTGCAAGGGTTTTCTTCTTCTTCTTTTTTTTTTTTTTTTTTTTCCCCTTTCCTCCTCTTTTCCTCCTCTCCTACGCACCGCCGGACATGTGACTTTTTCATGAATAAGTAATTCGGCTGCACACGGGCCACGCACACACAGATACGCACACGCACCCGGCCCCTCTGCCCTGCACACACGTGTCCCGT
>JAWWLV010000584.1:0-10133 GCA_035041135.1 Platyrinchus mystaceus | reverse complement strand
GTCCCACAAACAGAGTATCTCCCTAAATTAAATGTCCCTTGTAGTACTTTACCAAATTTTATGTGTCCAATTGTCCTTTTTATTCTGCAGCCGCCTGTCTCAGGTCTTCTGTCACGGCCGCTCTGAACAGAAGATCGGTTCCTAGGATTGCCAAAATTTTAGCAGGATGCATCCTTCTGATATACAGAAATGGTTATGTTACAACTACAATCAGTTACTCAACCTATTACAAATCCACCACCACTTTTCTTGCAACACACCATCCTCACCTTCCAGCAACACAGCAGAAAAATCGGCATTTTGTACCCACTCGCGCCTCGCGCGCCTAATTCGCTCTGGTTTAAAGCAGGTTTGAAGTGGCTCAGTGGGCACTTCTGCAATGGATCCACAGCTTTGTCACGGATCCCTGCTGGGAATTAGGGCTGGGCTGCAGGGCAGTGATGGCACTTAACGAGAAACACTCCGAAATTCCGAAGGCAAAAAGCACATTTGACCTGGTTGTGAATCTTTTTCCTGTATAGAGAGGAAAGGAAAATTACCCTGGAGGCTCTGCTCAAATGCTTCCAGTGAGGGACAACATTTCTCAAAAGAAAACCTCTTTATTTGCAAGCAATTTGGTGTTGCTGAAGTCAGCCTTTGTTTGAAGGTGTTCTCAGAAGGGTTGAACACATCTCCTGGCTCAGCAGCACCAACCAAAATGTTGCAACCCCCCTGTTTTGCCAACAACAACTATGTTTGCAAAGGGAAAAGGTTTATTGATTATATTTTTTTTCTTCCTCCTCTCAAGCATCCTGAATTCCTGAGAGACCCCTGAGGGTTCTCCTCTGCCTCCTTTAATTTTCCCTGCTGTCCCAGGGCAGCTGCAGTTCCCAGTAGCCCCAGCTCATCCTTTGGTGACAGGAGGAGCAGAGCAAGTTCAAATAAATTAGATGGGATACTGGGAAGGAATTCCTCCCTGTGAAGGTGGGGAGGCCCTGGCACAGGTTGCCCAGAGAAGCTGTGGCTGCCCCTGGATCCCTGGAAGTGTTCAAGGCCAGGTTTGGATCTTGGAGCAACCTGTGCTAGTGGAAAGTGTTCTTGCCCATGGCAGGGGGTGGCACTGGATGAGCTTTGAGGTCCCTCCCAACCCAAACCTGTGAATCTCTAGTTCTATGAAAGTAAATCTCCATCCTTTAAACCAGACAAAGCCATTCCATAAACACTGGAACAATTCTGAACTGTGCAATCAGGGCACTAATTTTTACTTATAGGTTTATATTCAAAATGCTTTGGAGAGGGTGTCCCAAAAAATTCACATGCAGCAGAGGCTGAGGGGTTTAAAATCACGAGGACCTTAAATCACAGGATGATCCAAACTGCACATCCAGGAATCCTTTAGGCTGATAAAATCTGGGCCACTAGATGTGTGACACCAAAGCTTTTCTATTGGAAGGAAAGGGGACAAAAGGACATTCTGGAGAGGATGGTCATAATTTCTCAGGTGAAATCCTGCTCTCTTTTAGCACAGGAAGTATTTAAACATTTCCTATAGTGGCCCTGCATGCCAGGAGAGGGATTTTTTTTTTTACATAAACAGCACCAATTTTTCCATCCAAATAAAAGAGGAATTTAATTGGATTGCTAAACCAAACCAAAACAAACAAAAGCAAACAGATGTAATAGAAAACATCCCTGAAAAGGAAATTCATGTTACAAAAAACCCTTAGCTAATCATAAAGTGATGCAGCTTTGAAAGGAAATACTTTGATTGCATTTTTACCCCTCTGAGAAGTCAGATATTTGGAAATACCCCGGATTTCAGACAAAATATTTCCTGCTGTGCACATAAAACCAGATTGCAAACTCAGGAACTGGAGTGTGATTCTTGTTTTTCATTTTATTTCTTAACTCACCTGTGTTTCACAGCAGTAACTCCACACACTAAGGGGGGTTTCTTAGAGGAGAAGCCTGGGAGAGAGTTCACTGAGTAAAGTTGGGATTATTCGTGGTATTTCTTCACTCCCCTGTTACAACCACATGGAAAAATCAGCATTTTAAAGTAGGAGAGTATAAATATTATTAAGCTTTTTCTATAGAATCATAGAATGGCTTGGTAAGGGTTGGAAAGGATCTTGAGCATCATCTTGTTCCAACCCCCTGCCATGGGCAGGGACACCTTCCACCAGCCCAGGTTGCTCCAAGATCCATCCAGCCTGGCCTTGGACACTTCCAGGGATCCAGGGGCAGCCACAGCTTCTCTGGGCAACCTGTGCCAGGGCCTCCCCACCCTCCCAGCCAGGAATTCCTTCCCAATATCCCATCTAACCCTGCCCTCTGGCAGTTTGAAGCCATTCCTCCTTGTCCTGTCACTCCAGGCCCTTGGAAATAGTCTCGCTCCATCTTTCTTGGAATCCCTTCAGGCCCTGCAAGGCCAAAATCAGGTCACCCCAAAGCTTCTCTTCTCTTCTCCAGGCTGAACAATCCCAACTCTCCCAACCTTTCCTCACAGGAGATTTATAAACTGGATTTTTTCCTACATTTGCCTTAAAAAATAAAGGAAAAATTACATTCTGTGTCCTCTCAGCAACCCAAAAAGGAAGCAAAATGATGCCTGGGAGGGTGTCCCATGAGTTCCCTTGGCTTTACATGAATATCTTGGAGAGCAAAAGGCATCACTGTGAGCAGCAAGGAAGTGCAGACAAGCAGGGAAGAATAAAGGCAGGCATTCATAGGTCCTCTGGTTTGTATTATTGTTTGTCAGATACCTCCCTTCACACTCGAATTAAGGGAATAAGAGCAATGCTGTGCCGTGTTGCAGCTTCCAGGCAACTGAAACCTTGTCAGGCTGAAGAAACATGGCATGGAATGGTCTGTATCATCAGAAAATAACCTCTAAAAAAGGCTCTCCAGCTGCTGAATGCCAACCCACTGGCTGAACACGCCATCAAAATTAATTAGCCTGCTAATTTTTAAGTACAGCCCGTCAGCAGACAAAGGAACAGAAGCAACGTTTGCCAAAGGAGCTGAGCCACGATCCCAAGGAGAAATGCAAGGAAATAACCTGTCAGGTGATGCCTTGTAGTTGTTGGCAGAGTCCCCTCAGGGTGGGAATGTCTTGGCTGGTGACTCCATGCCCGGATTTGAAGCTGTGCAGCTGCAGGAATAACAGCCCTGAGTCACATCCCCGGGGGACACGAAGGGCCGGCCCGTGTCACCGCCTGGCTGGTGGGCAATTCCACTGCTGCTCCCAGGTCTGAGGACTTCCCTGCTTCCCTGAGCCATGGAAAACAGCTTGAGGAGTATCCAGGCCCCATTTCTGACCCCCACAATCTATCCCCTTGCCCTCACCTCTGCCCTGATGGCTGGAGGAGGCTTTGCCCGAGCTCTGCCTTCCTCAGGGCCAGGCAGGAACAAGCAATCTGTCATAGCTGTTCTTTTAAATTTTAAGATGTTTTTGCAATGCCAAAGTAAAGAAATCGAAAGCTGTGGCCTGAGAATGACATTGCATGGTTTGGAGTGAACCTCCAAGGAGAACAGGAATTAATATTCTTAAATTAAAGTCTGAAAGATGAGTCGTCACCTTCGAAATTCAAGCACGGCTTAGCTGGAGTTTGGAGCTTTACACTCACTCACGTATTTTCTCTGTTCACACAAGACCCTGTTTTTATCAGCCTTCAGGTTTTGATGTTGGATAAAAATCCTGGGCTCCCTGAAGCCAAAAACCTTCCCATTGTGTTTGGTGAGTCTGTCTTTCTGTTCCACAGAAGCACAGACTTTGCTGAGCTGGAAGGGACCCGCAAGGATCATCGAGTGCAACCCTCAGCCCTGCACAGGACCGTCCCCAAAAGCCACCCCAGGTGCCTGAGAGTGTTGTTCAGGCCTTAAAAAAAAAAAAAAAATTGAAATGTGGGAGTCTGGAAGAGGGAAGGTAGTGGGAATTCTGACAAACTCAGACACTCATCCTGATAACGGCGCCGCACGCGAGGCATTGAGAGCCAAGTGTTTGCTGCCTCCACACATGGGCAGGTTGTGTGGGACAAGGCAGGGAGGGAAAAGCCAGTTCTGGGAGGGACAGGCAGGAATGACATGTCCAAACCCTCGCAGCAAATGGCTGGGAAGAAAGCCTGAAACAACCCCCTCTGTGCAACACGATCCGCCCTCGGACACGTGGGTGGCCCAAGGAAAAAGCCTTTCTGGGACAGAAAGCAGTGGAGAAAGGTACGACAAGAAGTGATACCCAAAACCACCTGAGTGGGGGAAAAGAGGATGAGCCAAATCACAAAAAGAGTCCAGCTTTTACTTAGGCAATAAAATTAGAGGCCAGGCCTTTAGTGATGAGTAATAGCATCGTGTTGCGTGAAGAAACGTTCTGGGAGATGAAAACCTTCAACTGAACGTTTCCCTGAGTGTTTTTGGGTTCAGAACAGTCCTGCAAGCCTGAACCTTATTTATAATGTTGCACTGGGAGCTCAGTTCTTTCCAAAACCTCACAGGACTGGAAGATCAGTGTAACAAATGGTCTTAGAGGGGGGAAACAGCCCTAAAGGCAGCAAATCCTACTGCAATAACAGTAACACTGAGATTTGGGGTGTTTTCATGCAAAAGAAGAGCATCAGATGCTGCATCACGACTAACAGAAAGAGAAGAGACCACTACCTGCATTTAAATCTGATTTTTGTCTCGAGGAGGGAAAGTAAAAACATTGGAAAACCTGAAGGAATTCCGGGGAATTTATCCCAATAAGCTTTAGAATGAAATCCTCCTGTCCCTCTGCACTCCAGCAACAGATGGTTGGGAGATAAAATATCTCTTTAAGAAGCAGAGCTATGAAGTATCACCCAGAGCTTTTAAACCACTAGACACGGTTCATTTCGAAAGATGCCTAATTTTGGGAATAGACCATTTGGGAAGCTGGAATTTTCCTGCTTGCAAATATCTGTGTTGCTCTGACTCTTGTTCTCCTTCTGGGTATCGCATCAACTCCCTCAGGGAATGGACTGGCCTGTTTATATCCTTCTGAGAGGTTTATTGAGCAGCTGATACCCCAGGACAGGGCATTTAATATCACAGAATCGTTTAGGTTGGAAAAGACCTCAAAATGTCAAGAGATTTGGGAAGGGGCTTCCCACCAAGAGGATATCTTGGTGAGATCCCACAGCAAAGCTCAGCATCAATCCAGTAGCTGAATTTCCAGCCACCCCTAATTCCTCTTTTTCATTCATGAAGACAGTTTCTATCTTTTCCAAATCCAGCACTAACCAAGTGCACGAAGTTCAGGGAGTTCATTTCAACAGCGCAACAGTGAAAAAGCGGCGTCACCCCTGGCAAAGGGCGGGCGGGAGAAAAAAGGGTGCCAAGAAGCACCACTCCTGCTCAGAAATTCATTTATTTCTCCAAAATTCTCCCCCAAAACAAGCTGTAGGTTTAACATCTGTCCCACATCTCCACATTTAACTCCACCTCCAACTCGCAGCTCGTTGCAGAGCAACGAGGTTTGCTAAAAAAGCTTCAGGTGACACAGTGTGGAAAATTCTCTTAAATAGAATTTCATGTAGGAAAACACAGTTTGCTGGTCAGGAAACACTTCCTTAATTTTGCAGAACCTCTTTGGTTCTCATCACTAAAATTAGCAGCTCAACTTAATGACCCCAAAGGAGGCAGTGACTTCAACTTGCCAGCTCAGCTTGTCTTGCCCTCGGTGGGATTTTCACCCGCACTGGCCACACTTAGCTGGGTTCAGCGTGTCCCATTCCTGGCATTATTTTTGGGGTACAACATCATCCATCAGGGTTCCCTCTGCAGAAAAAGGGTCACAGGGAGGGGGTAGGATGAACAATTCCAGGGAAGCTTTTGCTCTCTGACCATCTACAGCTCAGGAAGAGAGAAGGAGCCCTTTACTCCAAACACCTTCAGCAGGTGAGGAAAAGGAAGCTGAGAGCAAGAAAAGGTTCCAAATTTTGAAGCATTTGTGCCCATTCTGGCACAAAAAATGCCCTCCAGAGATACTTATATATCATAATCCAGGCTGCTTTTTAACTTTTACTTCCTTTCAGAAACAAATCATTTCCCTTAAGCTGATTCACACTTGTGAAATTATTTTCTCTGCCGACTTACTCCACATCTTTGCTCCTTTCTTGGCATAAATTGTTTCAACCCAAGCTCATGTTTTGCTCATATTTTCACATTATACCCCCTAATTTCCTGGCTTTTTTACTGATGTAAAGAATTTCTCTCTGTCACCTTATTCCAAATTTGATGAGGAGGAACTTTTAGTTTGCTGGACAGGCCTTTTTATCAGTGTCTGAGCCAACAATGAATGCAATCCTGAAATGGTAGATCGATGTGTCCTGACCCAAAATTGGGCTGGAAGCTTTGAATTTTCAGGAAAAAAGGGGGAAATCTAGTCAATCACCTTCCAAGCCATGAAGAGCATTGATCTAAATCAATAGCTAGATTTCATTTTGAAAGGTTACTGCTGGCTCGAAGTGACACTGCAGATGTCATGGATCACGTCACTAAAATGTGCACCTATTTTTTGTCAGGATCCAAATGTCTCCAGACTTTTGATATCTCTGGTTTCAGACAACTCTGGGGCAAGAGAAACATTGCAGAGATAGGCCACAAAGTTCTGCATCCTGCCCTGGCTGCTTTTCTGCTCAGTGAATCTCTGGAAAGGAGGTGGAAAGAATGAGATCCGTTGAACCGCCATGAAGGTTCATGATTTGCTCATCCCGAAATTCTGGCCCAGTAATTTTTCTTTTTAATTTTTTTTTTCACTTTCTTTTCCCCAAAACTGTTCATATCAGAATATTTTAAGACCTGTTTTTTTTATTATCCTGCTTTTACAAGTCACGGCAAAATCTCCCCATTGAATTCCACATCTATATTTTCACACTTACAAGCAGTTGGAGGAATAAGAAAATTAAGAAACAATTGTCCCTCTTCAATCTGAGACAGCCAGAGGGACAGTGCAAGCCCAGCTCCTGAAGGAGTGGTTGCCATGAATTCCAGTGGGAGTGCCCATGATCCACCACAATCCATAGGATTATTCTCCTCTCCTTTTGAAGGTGGCTCAGAATGAGCAGCAAAGCTCTCACATGACTGAAATCAGTAATCTTGGGGAAGAAATTGAAGAAAAACTGCTATAATTTATATTTTTTTTAGTTTATTCAGGCTTGTCTTCTCCAGGGAAATACTGGGAGTCTTGCTGGTGCCTTAACAGGAGCTTAATCGTGGTTTATTTAATCTGATTTAACCACTCAGAGTTTTCAACCTCCCATTTTTAATTACTTCACTAAGTTTGAGAAGATCATCCACTAAAATGCTTCCCAAAGAATTGGTTGCCTCATCCCTGGAAGTGTTCAAGGCCAGGTTGGATGTTCTGAGCAACTTGGTCTGGTGGAAGATTCCCTGCCTGTGGCAGGGGGTCAGAACTTGGTGATTTTTAAGGTCCCTTCCAACCCAAACCATTCAAAAATTCAATTTCATCAACACAGTGGGCAAATTCCTGTTTATATCCCTGCATGATCCGATAAATTTTACAAGTTTAGCCCTAAATACAAAAGCAAACATTGCTGTCATTAAAGATTAATTAAAGAAACACACAAACCTCCTTTTCCCTGGCAGGTGGGAGGCAACTCCCTGATTTTAAATTCCCAGTAGAGGGAATTCCCTGCAGGAATTGCTCTTCCTATTTGATCTTCCAAAGAAACTGATTGTTCCTGCAGTTCCTCTGCCACCTGCTCTGCTGGGGAACACGAATGAAAAGAAAGAAATATAAAATAATGCTGAACTGCAGTTTATTTTAAGCCCTTCAACATTCAATCTGGCTTTTAGAACCTGATACACTTTTGACTCTTCATCTGCTGCTGTTTCGCTGTGGAAAAGAGGTTTTATTCCCAACACTGCTGCTCTTCCCTCTCCTCCTGTTCTCAGCCTGAGGTGGGAGCAGGATGGAGCTCAGGAGTTCAGGAGGTTTCAGTGGAGAAGCATTCCCTAATCTCTGGGAAATATTAGGAATTTTTTTTGTCCAGAGAAAGGCAGAAATCCCTCCTCCTGCTACAATTCATTTGTCCACAGCAAAACCCTGCTGACACCAAAGCTCCCTTGGGGCTCCTTTTCCAGAACCACGGGGAAAGGACTTGCCTGGAATTGGAGGGCACAGGGCAATGAGGCTTCCCAAGCAACAAAAAACTGGCTCCAGGTTTTAAAGTTTCACCTTTCCTGAACCATCCCAAAATTATCCTTTAAGCCTCATGATCATCACTGGAAAATTAAAAAGTTATAAATGAGGCACAAGTACGAGCTGAGGCAAATATTAAATTAAAAACACCCCTCTTGGACTGTCAGTCAGTTTAGATGTTGGTTGGAGAGAATAAATCTCCCAACAGCGTTACAATTTTTATTTCTATTTAAGAAGAGCTAAATCACAGCACTGTTTTATGAAAACTCTGTGTGTGTGTATATAGAAACTTTTTCCCTCTTTGATACAAAGCGACTGTTTCATTCCATCAATGCTTTATTTATAAAGGTCTTACAAAAACATCCATTCAAACGCCGGTGACTCAGATTTTTGGGGACTTTCCTGCTTGTCTGGGAATAATGTTTATGATAGGAATATCCAGTTAATGAAATGCTGACCTTTGTGTCCTGCAGGAAGAAGGGAAACAGCACCTCTGCTCCTCCTTTTTTTTCTCTTGGAATCACGGAATGACAACTGTGGTGTTTCATTAGCAGGTGACAGTGACAGGCCCTGCTTTGATCAAGCACTTTTTCTGCAGCCAGAAGCTTTAGCACAGCAATTTCTGAGTTAACTCACTGAAGCAGTAAGACCTTTATTAGGTAGAACTGAAAACTGTGCTTCTGGTGGGTAAGGACTGTCATTTTTCCACTGGTTTTTGCACTGCCCAATCCATTGGAGTAATACCAGTTATGGGGTAAGCAGTGGCACGACATAAACGCTGGAATTAATTACCAAACAAAAAGGCTGAATTAGGTAAATTAATTAGTTTGCCTCCCAACTGAAGCCCAAAGGCAGAGATGCACAAAGGGGAATTTGAACTGCTCCTGCCTCAGACAAGGGAATCCTTTTTGACTCATCCCTTTCTGACCCATCCAGCAACCGTTGCCCCCTGTGAGGGAGAAGAATCTCATCCAGAAATGAGGTGGTGGAGTCCCAACTCCTGGAGGTGTCCAAGGAAGGACTGGCCGTGGCACTCAGTGCTCTGGGCTGGGGGACAAGGTGGGGAATCAGGCAGGGGGTGGACTTGATGATCTGGGATTGTGGGATCTGGGATGGAGGTGCTGCCTGTGCATCCCATTTGAACACAGGGAATTCCTACTGTCACCACTGCTCTGGGACAGGAGACCTGCAGCTCCACCCCCCCCTGCACTGGCATGTTTGTGCTGACTGTAAATCTTCCACCTGCCCCTTTAATTTGCACCCCACTCCTCCCTCTCTGCTTCTTTCCAGGACTCCATTGGCTTTTCCACTCAGTGGTGCCAATTCTCCCCTTCTCCTAAATATCTTTCCCCCTCTTAAATCCTTATCTCCTCTGATCCCTCATCTTTTCTGTTGGGGGAAGAGCCTGAAAAATAAAAAGGTGGCAATAATACTGGAATCAACACCAGATATTTTTAGAAGGAAAAAGGTTTGCCAACTGGAAGCTTCCCTCGATGTGTCGATTCTCAGGAGGCAAAGAGGTGGTTGTGAATTTATCCTGCTGTAAAAAAATACAGAACAAAGCCTGACACAGTTATTAAAGCCTGGACAGATCCAGCATGGATCCACACTTGGAGGGGATCTGCTGTGAGCCTTTGGTGTGCCTGGAGAGAGAGAGGATGGAAGGGTAAATGTGGTAAATGCCACAAAAGAATCAAATTAAAGCAAACCATAAATGATTTATGATGAGACAAGCCCTGGAATGTGAAACCATCACATTTTCGTGCCCTCTACACGGACCCCTTGGAGGCCACGTGGCACAGGCCCTGATTTGGGCTCCTCACAGCCCCTGTCACCCAGAAAGGTCACAAATCTGTCCCCAAGGACATCAGGTTGGGAGGGACCCCCAAGGATCACCCAGTGCCACCCCTGGCCCTGCCCAGGACACCCCAACACTCCCCCTGTCCCTGAGAGCGTTGTCCAAAGGCTCCTG
>JAWWLV010000583.1:0-10137 GCA_035041135.1 Platyrinchus mystaceus | reverse complement strand
GGGTCACATCCCACATTCCCTCTGGGTGCTCCATAGGGTCACATCCCACATTCCCTCTGGGTGCCCCAGTACATCCCACATTCCCTGTGGGTGCTCTGTGGGGTCACATCCCCCATTCCCTGTGGGTGCTCCATGGGGTCACATCCCACATTCCCTGTGGGTGCTCCATAGGGTCACATCCCCCATTCCCTGTGGGTGCTCCATAGGGTCACATCCCCCATTCCCTGTGGGTGCTCCATAGGGTCACATCCCACATTCCCTGTGGGTGCTCCATAGGGGTCACATCCCACATTCCCTCTGGGTGCTCCATAGGGTCACATCCCACATTCCCTCTGGGTGCCCCAGTACATCCCCCATTCCCTGTGGGTGCTCCATGGGATCACATCCCCCATTCCCTGTGGATGCAATCCCAGTTCCAGCCCCGCTGGGCCGTGGGGACCCCACGAGGAGCAGATTCGGGATCAGGAGCCGTCGGACGCCGGCGCCGGAGCTGGAAAAGCGATTCCCAACCCTTCCCTCCTGCCAACACCTGGAAGGGGCAGCCAATCCCTGCTCCACGTGTTCCAGAGGGGGTGGAATCATCTCCGGGCTGGAGCAGCAGCCCCGGGAACGACCCCGGCCCCGGAACCGTCCCGGAGCCTCCGCACGTTCCCGGAACCCGGAGCGGGGCCTGATGAGGTGGGACATTGGAAGAGCAGCCAGAGCCTCCGGCCTGGAGATCCGCACATTCCAAGACCATCCCACATTCCAGGATTTGGGAAGGGGAGGAGGGAGCCGGGGACAGCCCCGAGCTGGGAAGGAGGGCGGCGATCCCGGGTCCCTTCCAGGCTGGAGAGGGACGGGATGTCGGAGCGGGATCCCCTGGCATTCCAGAGGGATGGGATGTCGGAGCGGGATCTCCTGGCATTCCAGAGGGACGGGATGCTGGAGCGGGATCCCCTGGCATTCCAGAGGGATCCTACTGGGATAACACTGTCTACAGGGATCCCACTGGGATAACAATTTCCATAGGGAGAGGCAAAGATCCCACCAGGATAACACTGTCCATATGGATCCCACCAGGATAACACTGTCCAGAGGAATCCCACCAGGATAACACTTTCCACAGGGATCCCACTAGGATAACTATCCATAGGGATCCCAGCAGGATAACACTGTCCACAGGGATCCCACCAGGATAACACTTTCCACAGGGATCCCACCAGGATAACTGTCCATAGGGATCCCACCAGGATAACTATCCATAGGGATCCCACTGGGATAACACTGTCCACAGGGAGAGGCAAAGATCCCACCAGGATAACACTGTCCTCAGGGATCCCACCAGGATAACTATCCATAGGGATCCCAGCAGGATAACTATCCATAGGGATCCCAGCAGGATAACACTGTCCTCAGGGATCCCACCAGGATAACACTTTCCACAGGGAGAGGCAAAGATCCCACCAGGATAACACTGCACAGAGGGAGAGGCAGGGATCCCACCAGGATAACTATCCACAGGGATCCCACTGGGATAACACTGTCCAGAGGGATCCCAGCAGGATAACTATCCATAGGGATCCCAGAAGGATAACACTGTCCAGAGGAATCCCACCAGGATAACTATCCATAGGGATCCCACCAGGATAACACTTTCCTCAGGGATCCCACCAGGATAACACTTTCCTCAGGGATCCCACCAGGATAACTATCCATAGGGATCCCACCAGGATAACTCTGTCCAGAGGGACAGGCAGGGATCCCACCAGGATAATGCTGTCCACAGGGATCCCACCAGGATAACTATCCATAGGGATCCCACCAGGATAACACTGTCCAGAGGGACAGGCAGGGATCCCACCAGGATAACTATCCATAGGGATCCCACCAGGATAACACTGTTCACAGGGATCCCACTGGGATAACACTTTCCATAGGGATCCCACCAGGATAACTATCCATAGGGATCCCACCAGGATAACACTGCCAAGGGAAACTGTGGAGCCTCGGGATGCTCAGGTTGGGATGAGAGCGGAGCCGGCACGGAGAGGGGCAGCCAGAGGAGAAGGGAGGAAAAAAAAGGGAGAGAAAAACTCAAAAAAAAAGAAGGAAAAAAAACAAAAGAGAAGTTAAAAAAAAAGGAACAAAAAAAGAGAAGAAAAAAAAGGAAAAAAAAGAAAAAAGGAGAAAGGAAAAAGAGAAGGAAAAAAGAGAAGGAAAGAAAAAAAGAAGGAAAAAAGAAGAAAAAAAGAAGGAAAAAAAAGAGAAGGAAAAAAGAGAAGAAAAAAGAGAGAAGTTAAAAAAGAAAAAAGAAAAGGTAAGAAAAAAGAGAAGGAAAAAAATAATAATAAAAGAAAGAAAAACTCGAAATAAAATAAAAAAGAAGGAGAAAGAAAGAAAAAAGGAAGGGAAAAAAGGAGAAGAAAAAAAGAGAAGAAAAAAAGAGAAGGAAAAAAGAGAAGAAAAAAAACCAAAAGAGAAGTTAAAAAAGAAAAATAAAAAGAAGGTAGGAAAAAAGAAAAGGAAAAAATAATAATAAAAAAAGAAGGTACAAAAAAAAGAAGGAAAAAATAATAATAAAAAAGAAAAACTCAAAAAAAATAAATTAAAAAAAGGAGAAGGAAAGAAAAAAGAAGGGAAAAAAGAGAAGAAAAAAACAAGCGAAGTTAAAAAAAAGGTACAAAAAAAGAGAAGGAAAAAAAAAGAAGGAAAAAAAAGAAAAAGAGAAGGAAAAAAAGAGGGGGAAAAAAAGAAAAAAAGAAAAAAAGGAGAAAGAAAGAAAAAAAGAAGGAAAAAGGAGAAGAAAAAAAGAAGAAGGAGAAAAGAGAAGGAAAAAAAAGAAGGAAAAAAAAGAAGAAAAAAAAGAGAAGGGAAAAAAGAGAAGAAAAAAAAAAGAGAAAAAAAAAAAAAAGAGAAGAAAAAAAACCCAGAGAAGTTAAAAAAAGAGAAGTAAAAAAAAAAAAAAAAAAAGAAGCCCTCAGGCAAAGTTTCCACTCCTCCCTCCCCAGGAGTTGTTGTGGGTTTCTCGCCCGCTCCGGGTCAGGGCGCTGACGGTTCCCGTGTTTGGGGTGATGTCATTCCTTCCACAAGGAAAAAGCCTTTCCTGCCGCTCCAAGATCGGCGCTGGGGCGGCCAAGAAGCCGCAGCCGCAGCCGCAGCTCTCCTTTCCGGGCTCCTCTCGGCTTTGTTTTCCCCCCCTCGGCGGCCGCACTTGATGATTTCCACGGATCCCTCCGGCCCCGAATTCCCCGAGCCTGGAGCTGCCCCTGGTCCGGGAATTCCGCGGGGAGGGACCCGTGGAGAGGGGGGGATCCTTGGAGAGGGGTCGGTCCTGCTCCAAGGGGGGGGTTGGATCCAGGTCCTTTCCATCCCCCTCTCCCAGTGCCAGCCTGGGAAGGGACAAACCGGCCCTGGAAGTGCCGTTTTGGGGCGAAAAACCCCTAAAAACCCCAAACCCCAAAAGCCAGGGCTCGGGTTTCCCACCTTCCAGCCCCAGTTCTCCCACTTTCCAGCCCCAGTTCTCTCTCTTCCCAGCCCCAGTTCTCTCTCTTTCCAGCCCCAGTTCTCCCACTTTCCAGCCCCACTTCTCCCACTTTCCAGCCCCACTTCTCCCACTTTCCAGCCCCAGTTTTCCCACTTTCCAGCCCCAGTTCTCTCTTTCCAGCCCCAGTTCTCCCACTTTCCAGCCCCACTTCTCCCACCTTCCAGCCCCAGTTCTCCCACTTTCCAACCCTGGTTCTCACTTTCCAACCCTGGTTCTCTCTTTCCAGCCCCAGTTCTCTTTCCAGCCCCAGTTCTCCCACATCCCAGCCCCAGTTCTCTCTTTCCAGCCCCAGTTCTCCCACTTTCCAGCCCCAGTTCTCTCTCTTTCCAGCCTCACTTCTCCCACTTTCCAGCCCCAGTTCTCCCACTTTCCAACCCCAGTTCTCCCACTTTCCAACCCTGGTTCTCCCACTTTCCAGCCCCAGTTCTCTCTCTTTCCAACCCCTGTTTTCCCACTTTCCAGCCCCACTTCTCCCACTTTCCAGCCCCAATTCTCTCTCTTTCCAGCCCCACTTCTCCCACTTCCCAGCCCCAGTTCTCCCACTTTCCAACCCTGATTCTCTCTCTTTCCAGCCCCAATTCTCTCCCTTTCCAGCCCCACTTCTCCCACTTTCCAGCCCCAGTTCTCTCTCTTTCCAGCCCCACTTCTCTCTCTTTCCAGCCCCAGTTCTCTCTCTTCCCAGCCCCACTTCTCCCACATCCCAGCCCCAGTTCTCCCACTTCCCAGTCCCACTTCTCCCACTTCCCAGCCCCAGTTCTCTCTCTTTCCAGCCCCAGTTCTCCCACCTCCTGTCCCCTGTTTTCCCCCCTTCCACGGGATGGAAGGTCCAACTTTCCCTTCTGGCTGTGAACCCCAGGAACGGAGCCAGTGCCCGAGTCCCTCCTGCTGCCACTTTTCCCCCCTAGATGGGCCCAAAATCCCCCAGGGATCCCGAGGAGCCACTGTGGGGCCGGTTCCCAGAGCTCCCCCCCCTTTTGCTGGGAGCAGGGAAGGAATGGCAGGGAACGGACACGGAGCTCTCCACCTGCAGGTCTCCACACCGGCCCCTCCGGAGCCTTTCGCTGGGAAACCCACCGGAATTCCAAAGGCTGGGGGACCTTCGGTGTGGCACCTGCCCAAAGCCCGGCGGGTCTGGCTGGGGGGACGATCCTTCCCCCCTTCCCAGATCCCCAAATCCTTTGGCTGTTCCCATCCCCTCTCCCGAGGCGCTCCCAGCCCAGCCTGGGGACCAGCCCCGATCCAGGAGGGCCCGGCTTGGCTTTCCAGAGGCTGCAGCTCCAGCTGCTCCTGTTATTCCCGTCAGCCCCGTCAGGGGATGTTTGGAAGCCTCTGGCACCTCCCGGCCACGGGATCCACGGGCCAGGGGGTGAAAGACAATCCGGCTGCGTGGGGAGCGCGTCCCGGTCCCGCCGTTCCGGCCGTAAATCCGATGCCTTTCCACCTTGTCCACTCTCCCCCCCCTCGGACATCCTGTTGCCGTGTCCTCTCAGCCCCCGCTTCGCCTCCTCTCTCGCCCTTCCACGTCTCCCCATCCACAGATTGATTCCCCCCCCCCCCCGTTATCCACCTCGGGAGCTCCTTCCCCTCTCCCAGCCTCTGCCCAGAAGGGAATTCCTGCAGCTGGAGGCCCCTCCTGCCTCCCATTTCCAGCTCCTTCCCACCGACACTTCCACCAGGGAATTCCCAAGAGCTTTGTGTCTGGGAGCAACGGATCCCTGGGGAGAGCGGGAAGAGCCACGTGCTGCCCCCACACCCTGCAGCACAGGTGGGGTGGGATGGGGTGACACCGTCACCCGGATCCCAGGCTCTCTCCAGAGCTCCTTCCCAGCTCCCTTCTCCACGGACAAACAGAATTTTGGTGCTCCCAAAATGGGAACAGGCTCCTTTTGGGAAGGACACTGGCAACAGCTGGATGTGTGGATGTGCCTCCCCCTCAACAGAAAAAGGGCAGGAAGGGAAAAGGTGTTAAATCCAGCAGCACCTGAGCGGCTGGAAGGATCCGGGAACGATCTGGGAACGATTTGGGAACGATTTGGGAACGGCTCTCCTGGGAAGCTGAGGGGGATCCCAGGCTGTGGTGGTGGAGCACCAGGATGGGGCTGGAGCCCTCCAGGCTGTGCCCTGGGGAATCCAGGAGTTTTTGGGGCCGGGAGCCGAGCGAGGATCCCAAAACCTCCCACCCGCCGCATTGGAGCCGATCCCACCAGGCACCCCTGGGATCCCTCCTCTCCCATTCCCAGCGCTCTCAGCCGTGTCCCAGCGGCACTTCCCGAATCCCAGAGCCCTCCAGAGCCCTCCTTTCACCCCTCGGTGCCACCAGCACGCGCGGTGGGGGGTTCAGGGCCGATCCCGGGGCCGATCCCGGGGCTGATCCCGATCCAAGGCCGGCGGGAAGCAGCGCACGCACAGCCACGCTCCATCCATCCCCCCCCCCCCTCCTCCCTCCAGCGGAGCCGCTGCCAGCAGCACATTCTGCTGGAGAGCTTTTCCCCTCTCTTGGCTAATCAGCTACTGAAAGAAGAGCTCCCTCATCCCGCATTTCCCCCCCTCCCCGTGTCCCGTGTCCCGTCCCGGCTCAGCTGCGCTGCGGAGGAGGGAAGTGGGCTTGGAAAACGGCGGCGGCGAGGAGAGCAGGGAGCGCGCCGAGCTCCCCCAGCCCGCGGCCAGATGGAATAGTCATTGCGGGAGGAAACGGCACCGAACAAAACCTCCCCCCCGGCCCCGCTTCCTCCCGGCAGGGCCCGGAGCGGCTCCCGCCGCCCTTCGTCCCCGGGATGCTCCGGGATGCTCCGGGATGCTCCGGGATGCTCCGGGTCCCACCCTTCCCACCCCGCGGGCGCCGGGAACGAGCCCCGGGTGTCCCCCCCATCCCGAGGGGGGCCCCGTCAGGAAAGGGGATTATTGGGGGATTGTTTTGTTGTGTCTCCACGCGGCGGGCGCGGGGCCAGAGCGGCTCCGGCGGCTGCCAAAGAGAGGGAGGCAGGGAGGGAGGGAGGGAGGGAGGGAGCGGGGCCGGGAGCGCGGCAGGAGCGGGGAACGATCCAGGAGCGGGGAGTGATCCAGGAGCAGGGAGCGATCCAGGAGCAGGGAATGATCCAGGAGCAGGGAGCGCTCCAGGAGCAGGGAATGATCCAGGAGCAGGGAGAGCTCCAGGAGCAGGGAATGATCCAGGAGCAGGGAGAGCTCCAGGAGCAGGGAGCGATCCAGGAGCAGGGAATGATCCAGGAGCAGGGAGCACTCCAGGAGCAGGGAGAGATTCGGGAGCAGGGAATGATCCAGGAGCAGGGAGAGATCCAGGAGCAGGGAATGATCCAGGAGCAGGGAGAGATCCAGGAGCAGGGAGAGCTCTGGGAGCAGGGAACGATCCAGGAGCGGGGAATGCTCCAGGAGCAGGGAGCACTCCAGGAGCAGGGAGCGATCCAGGAGCAGGGAGCGATCCAGGAGCAGGGAGCTCGGACACTTCCACGGATGCTCCATGGAATCACGGGATCCCAGAGCGGTTTGGGTGGGAAAGGATTAAGGATCATCTGGTTCCAAATGCCCTGCCACGGGCAGGGACAGCTCCCACCATCCCAGGGTGATCCAACCTGCCCTTGGACACTCCCAGGGATCCAGGGGCAGCCACAGCTTCCCTGGGAATCCCAGCCCAGCCGCTCGCCACGCTCCCAGTGGAGAATTCCTTCCCAGTATCCCACCTGACCCTGCCCTCTGGCAGTGGGAAGCCACTGGAATTTGAAGCCGGGCCAAGGGGAATTCGGGAGCAGCCGGAGCTGCGCCCAAGGTGATCCCACAGGGTGATCCCACAGGGTGATCCCACAGGGCGATCCCGGATGGATCGGCACCCACCGGTGTCACCCTGTGGGGAAGGAGCCAAAGGGGGACAGGGACACCCAAGAGCCTTTCCCTGGGCTGGGACATCCCCAGGGATGGCACTGCCAGTCCCAGAGGGGTCAGTCAGCACCCTCCCCCCTCACGGATCCGGGTGTTCCCACCCCAAATCCCAGATCCTGTTCCAAACCCTCGGAGATCGGAGTCCGACCATCGTGTCCCCAAGTGCCACCTCCCCAGGGACGGTCAGTGTCCCCCAGGGATGGGGATCCAGGGCTGGGCAGCCCCTTCCAGGAGGGATTTATTATCCCAGTATCCCACCTGAGCTCGCCCTGGCACAGCTCCAGCCATTCCCTCTGGGAACGCTGCGGATTAAGGGCCCCAAAAACCCCGATAAATCCCACCGAACCGGGGCAAACGCTGCTCAGATTTTCCACTGCTTGGGAAAAGCAATCCCAGCTTTTATCCTGACAGCACAGCCACAGGTCATTCCCAAATCCTGCCCCCCCACAGGTCCCTGCCCTCCGTGTCCCGGTGAAATCCGGGGCACGTGGATCGACCGGGACGAGGCCGCGGCGGGTCCCGAATGAACAACGCCGGAGAAATCCCGAAACAACCCCGAATCCCGGGATTC
Source organism: Platyrinchus mystaceus (assembly GCA_035041135.1). NCBI lineage: Eukaryota > Metazoa > Chordata > Aves > Passeriformes > Tyrannidae > Platyrinchus > Platyrinchus mystaceus. The sequence goes on along the minus strand of JAWWLV010000583.1, from coordinate 2,149 downwards.
TCCCGGCCCCACCTGTGTCCAGCCTGTCCCCCCCGTCCCAGCACGGAGCCCCTCAGTGTCACATCCCAAAGAGCAGGAAGCAAAAACCCCTCAGGGATCTGTGGGAAGAGATAAATAGGAGGAGGGAGGGAAGGGAAGGGAAGGGAGGGAAGGAGGGCTGGGAATGGGGAACAAGGAACAAAAAGCCACTGGAAGCCGCTCTGATGTCAACAGGTTCGGAATCAGCTCCCCCCACCGGGGCCCTGCAGCGGGACCAGCTGGGAGAGAGACCTTGGAATTCCTGCTCTGAAAGGCTTTTTGGGGTTTTTTTTGGTTCCCCTGCCCGGGTTGAGCAGGACTCGTTACACCGCGGCGTGTTTTCCAGAGCCGTTTGTTTTCCCCGCTCCCAAATCGCTATTCCAGACCCGGGGGCTGCGGCGGCTCCGGCTCGGCCCAGGTGGGCTCGGATCCCACCCCCAGGAAGGGCCGGATCCGGCCACAGGGACGGCAGGGGGAGCAGGGGATCCATAAAAACACCAGGAACGGCCATCCTGGAACCCAGGGCATCCATAAAAACACCGGGAATGGCGATCCCAAACCCCAGGGTATCCCGAAAAACACCGGGAACGGCCATCCTGGACTCAGGGCATCCATAAAAACACCGGGAATGGCGATCCCAAACCCCAGGGCATCCATAAAAACACTGGGAACGGCCATCCTGGACTCAGGGTATCCCTAAAAACACCGGGAATGGCGATCCCAAACCACAGGGCATCCATAAAAACACCGGGAATGGCGATCCTGGAACCCCAGGGCATCCCTAAAAACACCGGGAATGGCGATCCCAAACCCCAGGGCATCCCGAAAAACACCGGGAATGGCCATCCTGGAACCCCCTGGATTGTCCAGGAACCCCAGGGCATCCCTAAAAACACCAGGAATGGCGATCCTGGACTCAGGGCATCCCGAAAAACACCGGGAATGGCCATCCTGGAACCCCAGGGCATCCCTAAAAACACTGGGAATGGCGATCCCAAACCCCAGGGCATCCCTAAAAACACCAGGAACGGCGATCCTGAACCCTCTCAATTGCCCAGGAACAGGATATCCCAAAAAACACCAGGAATGGCAATCCTGGAACCCCCTGGATTGTCCAGGAACATCCCTATAAACACCAGGCACTGTCATTCCAGACCCTCTGGATTGTCCAGGAACAAGATATCCCTAAAAACACCAGGAATGGCAATCCTGAACCCCCTGGACTGTCCAGGAACATCCCTAAAAACACCAGGAATGGCAATCCTGGAACCCCAGGAATGGCCACATTCCCGATATTCCCGGCATTCCCTGGCTCTCCCGCCCCCTCGGATCCCCCGGGGCTCAGGGATCCGGGATCAGGGCTGAGGTTTCCCGGTGCCCTTCCAGGTGAACCGAATTCCCGGCGCCCGGAGCGGGATCCAAACGCCCCCCCGGCCGCTGATGGATTTTCCAGCCACCAGGAGAAGGTTTGTCTGGAACAGCTGAGTCCCGGCGGGAATTCCCGGCCTCCCGGCCGCCTTTCCAGGCTCTTTCCAAGCTTTTTCCAAGCTTTTCCGACGCCTGGCCCCGGGAGAGGCTCCCTGGGAGGGCCCGGGGCGGGGGGTTGTGACCCCCCAGCAGCCTCAGACACCTCCTAAAACACCTGGAAAACATTCCCGGCCGGACACGGCGCTCCGGGGCCGCTTCCCGGCCCTGCGGCTCACACGGGGAAAGCAGGGAATTACCGGGGAAACTGTGGAATTACTGGGAAAACCATGGAATTACCGGGGAAACCATGGAATTACTGGGAAAAGCAGGGAATTACCGGGGAAAGCAGGGAATTACCGGGGAAAGCATGGAATTACCGGGGAAAGCAGGGAATTACTGGGGAAACCATGGAATTACTGGGGAAACCATGGAATTACTGGGGAAAGCAGGGAATTACTGGGGAAACCATGGAATTACCGGGGAAACCATGGAATTACTGGGGAAACCAGGGAATTACCGGGGAAACCATGGAATTACTGGGGAAAACCATGGAATTACCGGGGAAAGCAGGGAATTACTGGGGAAAGCAGGGAATTACCGGGGAAACCATGGAATTACCGGGGAAACCATGGAATTACCGGGGAAAGCAGGGAATTACTGGGGA
>JAWWLV010000582.1:0-10174 GCA_035041135.1 Platyrinchus mystaceus | reverse complement strand
GGTGTTGCTCGGGGAGCTGTGCCAGCTGGAGCCGGATGCTCTGCCTAAGCAGGGATACAGCAGCTCCAACTGTGTCTTGTTGGACTTTAAGAAAAAAGAAAAAAAGCGCTACCAAAACCAAAACCTGAGCAATTCTCAAATGGCTTCCTTAAAAACCAGTTGCTGGGTTCTTATTTATCTGGTCGACAGACATCTGAAATAATTTAGCAATGCTTTTCCCTAGAAATTTCTGCTGCATCTCACATTCCCATTTCAAACCTTACCATATGGTAATAGCATGCATAATATAATTACCATACTCAGGGATTAATTTATCAATTTTTTAGCCTTTTATTCAGAGAAATAATTCTGATTAAGGATTTATGCATATTAATTTCAAATATTTTTAATCTGATTTTTTTTTTTCTCTAATGTAGTAATTTATGACAGGTAAAATCAGTGGAAATAGGGATTACCCAGTGTCATGGTTTTGACCCTGGCCAGATTTCAAACACCCACTGAAAGCTGCCTTCCCTACACCTCCCCCCCACACACACACCCTCTCTCATCAGAGGAGAGAAAAAAACCAGTCACAGAATTCCTGAGTAGAGATGAGAGCTGGGAGAAGTCACTTACTGATCACGGGCAAAGCAGACTCAAAAAGAATAGAACTTAAATTTGTTGCTAACAAACAGAATAAGAATGAAAAAGAATAAAACAGTCTTAAAACACAACACCTTCCCCCATCCCGCATTCCTCCATGTTCTCCCTCCTCGCCCCAACAGCACAGGGAGATGGGAAAGGGGGGGAAGTCACAGCCAGTGCCTGCTTCTGCTACTGTTAAAATCCATCTCTGAGACAGGAACTCTTCCCAATTCACTGTCATGGGGGGTCACTCTTACATCACTGCAAGGTGGGGGGGTTGGTGTCTCTGCACTTTGATGTTCTCCATGGGCTGCAAGGGGACAACTTGCTTTACCATGGTCACCACCATGGTTACAGGGAGAAATGGCTTTGAGTCCTTCCCCTGTTTCCTGTGGGGTCCCTTCCCCCAGGACACAGTCCTCGATAGACCTCTCCGGCATGGGTTCATCCCTCAGGCCACAGTTCTTCCATAATCTGCTGTCCCTTGGGTCACGAAGGAGCTGCACTAGCATGGATCCCCCACAGGGCCACAAGTCCTACCCAGGACAACTTGTTCCAGCGTGGGTTTCTCTCTCCATAGGCCACAGATCTCCAGCAAGACTCAGCTTCATCTTAGGCCTGCCACAGGGTCTCAGCCTCATGTATCCCCCTGCTCCAGTGTAGACTCCTCCATGAGCTGCAGAGGGAGGTCTCTGCACCCCAACTCTCTTCCACAGGCAGCAGAGGTCTCGGCTTTCAGTCTTTCCCCTGCTGGAGGGGGAGAGTGGGCCCCCCTGGGCCTCTCCTCCCCCCTCCTGCTACACTGGCCTTGGAGAATACATTGCTATCTCACGTTCTCCTCTGCTCTTCTCTGAGCTGAAATGTCTTCTGCGACACAAACCTTATCTTCCGCTATTCTTAAATATGTTATCACAGAAGCAAATACCATTGGCTAGTAGTAGGAAGTCTATCCTGGAGCTGGTTATCATTGGCTTTCCCATAGAACAGGAAAAGCTTCTAGTAGCTTCTAACCAAAATCATCTCTATGGCCCCCTATTACGAAAAATTCAGCCACTTGAACCCATGACACCCAGTTAATTTATACACTTTTCTTTGGAGAAGAAGAGTGAGTTTTTACAAATATTTATTTTGCAATAAAAACAATAAGGGGACAATAAAGGAAAGATAGACTAATTAGTTTGAACTAAGTGCTTGAGTCATTTACACGCACAAAGGAATCTCGCCTCACTTGAACTTCTTAATGTTTCCTCACAGGTTTCCAATCATCACTGAAAAATATCACAAGTTTTCACTTGACTTTCTTCTTATCTGCACACTCAACACAAAGCCTTGGTTACCCTACAGCATTTCAAATGAAACGAACTGTATAAAAAAATCAAACCAAAATGAGCTCAGGTCTATATTGTCATACTTGTGTGTAAAACCTCAAGATGAATCCTGCCCTTGTCATTACAGAAATAATGCTTCATACAAAGTTTAGTGTCACAGTCCATCTTCATTTGAATTTTATTCCCCAGATACGTACATGGGTAGCATTTGTGAAGAAGGTTAGGCTGAATGTTCTACAGATTCTCCAAGCCTGTATGTATTGCTAGTTTTCAGGTAGAACTGAGACTAGGCATGGAAGTAAGAAATTAGACATCTAATCTATTTTTATCTGATTTGCACTTAGATAGGAATTTCTTAATGAAATGGGGTGAATCCCCTACTATGCTGAACACTCTCACAAAGTCAAACCAAATGATTCATTATATATTTTAAGCAAATCCAATTTATAAAAAAAGATTTTAATACCTATTAAAAGGGATTCATTTAAGTCCTATTCTCTTTCTTATAAATGGAATATGGAGAAATATTCAGGTCATCTACAGACAGTGAGGTTTGGTCTGTGGCATAGCTATTAAGATTTAATGACTTACTGACTTGAATTCTGTCAAAGCCAACTTATCTGGGCCACATGCAGGCATTAATACAATTAATACAAAGAAAAGGAAAGTCTTATTTTGAGTCGGACTTTAATATCTCTAGAATATTTCTAACCTCATATTCCCTTTTATTACAAATTGCAAGAGTCATCTTTATACACCGTTAGTGACCCAAAAAAACCTGTGTGGTTCCTCTCATAAACGCCTGACCATACTTTCCTAAGATTGTCCCTCATTCTTTGAAAATAAGCTGGGAACCATGATGATATTTCCCTCATAGGGGCTTACAACCATCATGGAAAATACTTTATCCCTAAAAATAATTTAATTTCTACCACCTCTGCTACTGAACATAAATGACGTAGACTCTTATCTTGTCCTTACTAATAAGTGCATAGGAGGAAAGGGAAGGAAAAGGAAGGGAAGGGGAAAAGGGAAGGGGAAAAGGAAAGGGAAAGGGAAGGGGATAGACTCACTCTCTGTCTGGAATGTAGTAAAACTCCACAAGAACACGTTGTCTTCTGGATATGCAGACTTTCTTTCATATATTTTTTTCACTCCGAAGTTAGGAGGAATAGACAGCTAGACCTCAGAGAAATGTAGATACATCTTGATTGCTGAGTGGAAGTTTGTTGACAAATCAGCAGTGGATCTGAGAACTAGGACTGCCCAGAGAGGCACAGCTGCACAAGGCCATCAGGTCATCAAGAGAACAATAATTACAGACTCTGCCACATACACTAGCTGAGCATTAGATTTGGAATTCAGTTAGTAATGTCTCCAAAACTCTTCTTATTTTCAAAGAAACAAAATCAGGAAGGAATATGCCCCAAATCATACTATGCCGTGGATACAGAAAGGTTCTGGCTACTGCTCTGTAACATATTGTATCACAGACCTACTGGAGACCTGAACAGGAGAAAGAGATTGGCTACTTCTCTGCTTCATTGAGAGCATCCAAAATGCTGAAAGAAATTGCCTCTCATGGAAATCTGATCTTGGGTGTCTCTGTAGTTTTGACCTGAATTTTCCCTATAAGGAAAAAATATCAGAGGAGAAATTGCAACAGTTAGGGAAGCAGGAATGCAGAAGCACCCTGTAACTGCTCGAAATTATGTGGACCTACTTGAAGACTGAGCAACATTGTTGTAAACATGCTGCAGAGAACCTCTGTCACTGACTTCTGCTGATGCCTCAGAATACTGGAAGCCTTAAGCCAGGCAAAGCTGCAGGGTGTAGAGACTGCTGTAGAGGTATTGGGCTGGGGCTGGTGCAGCCTCTCTTGTGTGAAAAGTACTTCAGACAAGGCAATGTCATGAGGTGAAGGAACATGAGGGGTAGGTGAAAAGACCATGAATCATCAGGGAAAATGAAAGGGAAATCAACAGGATCTTTTCAGAAAATCCATGGAGACAAGAGGTTGAAGCACACAGAGAAAGGAAGGTGTAATGCCCAGAAACCATGGTGAAACAGTGAATATGACATATGCTACAAAGAAAGGCAGAGGTCCTATTCAGGGAAGTTTTGAATCTATAAGACAAGACTGAAACTTCATGAAGTTCAAGAAAAGCAAATATAAAGCCCTGTATCTTGGATCAAAATTCTCAAGCAATGGAACAGGCTAAGGTCTGACTGGTTAGGAGAGAACTTTGCAGAAAAACATCTGGAGGCATCCAAGTGGACAAAGTGAATATGAATGAGTAAAATGCCTTTGCAGAAAAGGGCAGCTATATTCTGGGCTTTGCTAGCAGCAGTGATGCCACCATGACAAGTGAAGGGATTCTTCCCTTTCATTCAACACTTCTGAGATCCCATCTAGAGCATGGTGTCCCATTTTTCTGCTCCCTAGAACAAGGAAGATACTCCCATACTCGAGTGAGTCCAGAGGAAGGCCATAAAGATGGTGAGGGAGCTGGTGCACAAAATGCACAAGGGAAGACTGAGAAAAGTGTGTTTTGCAGGTTTGAAAGGAAAAGGGTAAGGGAGATCTTATCAGGGAATCACAGAATATGCTGAGTTGGAAGGGACCCACAAGGATTATTAAGTCCAACTCCTGACCATGCACAGCACCATCCCCAAGAGTTGGACCATTTGCCTGAGAGTATCATCTAAATGCTTCTTGAGCTCTGTCAGGCTTAGGTTTGTGACCACTGCCCTGGGGAGCCTGTTCCAGCATCCAAGCACCTTCTGGGTGAAGAACCTCTTTCTGGTATCCAATCTAAACCCTCCCTGACACAACTTCAGGCCATTCCCTAGGTCCCTGTTACGGGTCCCCACAGAGAAGAGATCACTGTCTAGCCCTCCTCTTCCCTTCCCAAGGAAGTTGTAACTGCAATGATGTCTCCCCTCAGTCTCCTCCAGCTGAACAGACCAAGTGCCCTCAGCCACTCCTCACATGGCCTCCCCTCAAGGCCCTTCCCCATCCTTGTTGCCCTCCTTTGGATGCTCTCAAATGGTTTGATGCCTTTTTTTTATTGCAGTGCCCAAAACTGCCCCAATATTGCCAGTGATGCCTGATGCCCCCCAGGACACACGGTTGGCCCTCCTGGCTGCCAAGGCACTGTTTAATCATATTGAACTTACCATCAACCAGGACCCCCAGGTCCCTTTCTGCAGCACAGCTTTCTCTGTACATCCTGGGTTGCCTCATCCCTGGTGCAGAATCGATCACTTGCTGTTAAACGTCATATGGTTTGTGAAGTCCTCAAGTGAAGTCCCAGCCCTCCAATTTGTCAAGGTCTCTCTGCAGGGCCTTTCTGCCTTCCAGGGAGTCAACAGCTCCTTCCAATTTTGTATCATCTGCAAACTTAGTATCCCTTCCAGTCCTGCATCCAAGTTTATGAAGGTGTTGAAGAGCACTGGGCCTAAGATGGAGCCCTGTGGAACCCCACTATGGATAGGTCACCAGTCTGATGTCACCCCGTTCACTATTATCCTCTGTGCTTCACCCATGAACCAATTGCTTACTTACCACATGATGTGTTTATCCAGCTGTTGGCTGGACATTTTGCCCTGAAAGATCCTGTGAGAAACAGTATCAAAAGCTTTAGTGAAATCCAAAAAGATTACATCAACTGGCTTCCCTTGGTCAAATAGGTGGATTACCTTGTTCTAAAAGGTCAGAAGATTTGTCAGGCATGACTACATGCTGGCTGTGACTGATGACTGCATTGTCCTTCAGGTGTTTTTCAATACCTCCTAGTGTCCCAGTGTACAGGTTCCCAGAATCTGAAGTGATGCAATTTTATCTTTATTATCCTCTTCTTTATAGTGTAAACTCTAACATAAATTGCTGAAATGATCCTTGACACAATCTGTATCCTTGACACAACCTTTGTGTCTGTCTTATTGGGATCAAAATGAACTAGCAATTCCTGGTGCAAAACATTCTCGTACGCTTCTCCCATCTGAATGACTAGTTCCACATCCACTGTCTTAGCTTAGCAAAGAAAAAGTGAAGAGTGAAGAGGTAAAATAGGATCCCATGAATCCTCCAGGTGAGTACACAGTAAAACCAGAAGAAAAAAAGGGAAAAATAATTAAAGTTTTAGCCTCACTTTTAAGAATTTTGTGTCTCAAATCAGCTTTCCTATGACCACCCATTTCCTTAACACTCAAGTAGTTTCTGTCATTCCACAGTCAACCTTTTATTTCCACAAAAAGAGACATTGCTTCCTGCTTTCAATTCAGAAGCCTAAAATATACATATGTTGGCATAAATTCATTATTTTGACTTCAAAAACAAACATACAGCAATGAAGATGTCTAAGTGGTAGGTTGTCTCTTTCTATGGCAGAAACCTGGTTTAGAAAAGATAAACTGTGTGTTTGAAGCAAAGAGAAACCTTACCCCTTCAGACTTTCAAATAAACTTTCTTCACAAAATAGAGCTGAAGAGCTCATCTGGGAAATCTCTTCATCAGAACTCACCAGAAGATTAATGTCTTAAATATTTGTGTAGTACTTCTCTTTAGGTCCATTGTCCCCTTCTCTGGTAATTTCTTGCACTTGTCATAGTGTAAATGTTTTTAGAAAAGCTAGACAGAAATATTTTCACAATATTTAGAGAATATAGTGAATTTCATCTTATCACAGGTAAACACATCTGCAAAGCAAAGAACTATTTCTATATGGATGGACAGGACATAGAGGATACAGTAGCAGGTGATTCACTTGAGCTGGATGCTAAACGTATCTTAAAATTATATGAGAAAAAATCTGAAAAGAAACAACCTTTTTTTTTTAAAAAAAAAAAAAAAAAGGCTGAGTTATCTGGAGGATTGAATCAAAGCGGCAAAGTAGTGATGAATTTTTGGGTAAGTTCTGGCAAATCATGTTGTCCTTCCAGTAACACACACAATATCATTGCTACTACTACATTTAATACAATTCATAAACATATTACATATTTCTATTTTTGACTATAAGTCTTTTAAAGGCTTGTTTCACCTCTTTGTTCCTCAAGCTGTAAATCAAAGGGTTCATCATTGGAGACATCAGTGTGTAAGAAAGAGAAAGCAATTTGTTACTGCTGCTTGAATAAGAAGCTTTGGGTCACAATGCCAGATCCGTAAAACAGAGTGACCACGACTAGGTGACAAAAGCAGGTAGAGAATGCTTTTCTCTTGCCCTTTGCTGATGGTATCTTGAAGACAGTGTGGAGAATCTGGACATATGTCACAACTATGAATAAGAAGGGGACCATGATGAAAAGGACAGCTATATAGGTAGTAATTTCATTTTTGTAGGCGGCCACACAAGCCAACTTAAGCAGAGGCAGCAGGTCCCAGAAGAAGTGATTGATCCCATTGGGACCACAGTATGGAAGGGTAAAGATGAAAGTTGTTTGCACTAAGGTCACCAAGACCCCAGTAAGCCAAGACACAGCTGAAAGCAGGAAGCACATGTTCCAGCTCATCGTGGTCGTGTAGTGCAGTGGGTGGCATATGGCCACATAGCGGTCATAGGCTATGGCAGCCAGCAAACACCATTCTGTGATCCCCAGGAGGGAGAAGGCAAACATTTGTGTGGCACAGTCCAGAAAGGATATGTTCTTCCTCTTTGTGAGGAAGTTCACTAGCATCTTGGGGATGGTGGATCTGGTATAGCCAATCTCCAGGAAGGAAAAGTTCTTAAGGAAAAAACACATGGGAGAGAGAAGGGCAGCATCTACCATAGTGATTGTAATGATGAGGATGTTTCCCACCAAAGTACTGAGGTACATGAACAGTAACAGACAAAAGTGAGAGCCTTGGATGTCTGGAATGCTGGACAAAGGTAAAAATTGAAAATAGGTCACCATAGTGTGATTACTGCTGTTCATGTCCCTCAGGTGTCTTTTAACTGCAGAAGTCATTACATGTCCATTTCCTAGTTAATCTAAAGAAATACAAAATAGTAAATTGAATATTTATATATACTACTTTCTAATAGGACAAGATCCCAGAAAAGGAAGTGCTGTGTTTAGGTGTTTTTAGTGCTAAGGATAGTTTAGTGGAGAAAGGCAAGGTGGTTTCCTTCAGAGCTTTTGATAAATAAGAACAGCTTTTCCAACCGAGTGTCCTTCACTTCTAGTCAATAAAAAGGAAGATACGTCTTTGTTATGGCAGTGGAATACTTTACTCTTCCTGCCTTTTGGGATGACGATTATACTGTACTGCCCCAGCTTTTGAAGTGGACTTTTGTCCCATTATGCAATAGAGATCTGCAACTATAAGCCCTTTGCCAATCAAAGAAGGCTGGTCATTAAAACCCAGAAATTATTAATTTGTTGATAGAGTGGGCATTTGGCAATGAGTCCCTCTTGCTATCATTCTGTGAGTGGGGTTCATTCCAGGAAAGAATTACCTACTGAACACAGATAATCCTGTATACCCTGCACAGTACCACACAAAACTACTAAATAATGTGGATTGCACCCCAGGAAATTGCATTTGTTCCAGGCATTCTTCAGGAGGAGCAGCTTTTTTCAAGAATTAAAAATTTCTTGTAATTGATCTTCTATTCCAATAAACCATTCACTTCACAGGCTGATAAGTCTCCCCTAAAGACAAGTCCTGTGTAGGTGGCAGACAACAATAACCTGCGGAAGAAGAGACAGAAGAATGAAGTAAAATAAAGTAGCTCACCTGTCAATAGGAGAAGGCTGTGTTTAATATTTTTGGAAAAGCCATGCTACAAACCTTAAGTATTTCTATCTGTTTGTGTTCCAACTGGAAAACAATTTTGTGGGTATTGACTGCTTGCAATTGTAGGAGACAGTTATCTTTTTCTCATTGTTTAGGTATGACAGAGCCCTCTCTCTGGTTTTCCTATTAGCTCCTGGAACAAACTAAAGAAGGACCTACGGAACACTTGCATATCTATTTTAATCTGTTATTTTTTTGACCATTCATGTCATTAGGCCTGATCCTGCCTAAATTAAGGGATAAAAATTTGATATGGAAACAAACTGCATAGACTAAGCACAGGAAAAAAGCTTTAAGGGTTTTGCAGGAGGAAAGAACATGTGCATTGCTCATGTCTAACTCTGGCTTTATACTCTTTAATTAATGGTGTGGGAGAGGTGTCCCCTGAGAGAACACATCATGCCAACTCAGATAGGTCCTTCAGATTTCTCAGAACTTTTCCTCTCTGGATATTTCTATTCCTCTATGGATACTTCTGCCTTTATTTGGGTGAATCATACGATGCTTCTGTTTAATTAAACAAAGATACAGCACTTTGTAGTTGTCACTTCCCTTATTATGTCCAGAAGACACCTACATCACATTAGGTGGTTCTTCCCTGGAAAATCACTTTCTCTTTGTTGCCCACAGGAGATGACTGTAATGCAGAGGTCACTCTACAGTCAGCGACTAAAGATAAGAGTGGACAAAGACAGTTCTAAGGCCAGGTGAAATAGGATCAGTTTGAATGAGATGACAACACTGCCAGTGTGGATCAGTCAGTAATTCCACTTTTAATCAAATATAACCCCTAGATTTCTGGAACTGGCTGAACTTCAGTCAAAAATTTCTGAACATTACGAGTGGAACTTTTCTGTACTCATTCAAATAAACAGTCTTTATTAAAAAAAATCTAAGTCCATCACCTGGGCCCTGTTCTGATCAGAGGGGCTGGGAAGGGGCCAGGAGGAGCAGGGGGAACTGTTCTCCATCATGCGATTTATCTGAAAAGCTACAGCACGTGTCTGTCAGAGTCAGACCTGGGGATAGTCAAATCTCAGTGCAGATTGATCCAAGTTTAACTGGGGACTGCTTCAATGATAATGTCTGATTGAAATGACATCATTCCAGTTAACAGTCTAAGTGCACACTGCTTTACCTCTGACTATGGAAGATGGAAGTCGTCTCTTTGGCATTTAAAGGGACATTGTGCTGAGAGAGCCAATGCAGGGTTGCTAGTGGATCTAAATAAGAAACCACATAATAAGACCACAAGAAATAGCTAAATAAAAAAGATTTTTTTAGTAAGATATAATAAAAATCAAGATGTGTAGTGAACAAATCTTATGTCCTTTCCAGTGCTGGGAACCCTGCTCTCATGCAGGTAAGGTAAATGGCCAGTCTTCGCGAACGAAGATCTGGGAAAGGTGTTCCCACCTTTCAAGCCTGCGCAATGGAT
>JAWWLV010000581.1:0-10186 GCA_035041135.1 Platyrinchus mystaceus | reverse complement strand
GGGCTCAGTTCAGCGCAGGCTGTGTCTCACCTAAAAAATCCATTGCGCAGGCTTGAAAGGTAAAAACACCTTCCCCAAATCTTCATTCGCCAAGACTGGCCATACTGATAGAGTCAACTGACTGCATGAGAAATACAGCTTTTAAGTAAAAAAAAAACCAAAAAACAACTGTGGCTCTTATGGCAGTTAAGGATATCTTCAAAACAAACTCTCCAGGTTCACCATTGTACAAGAAGTTAAAAACTCTTTTTTTGTGTCAGGGAAGGTTTAGGTTAGATATTAGAAAAAGGTTCTTTACCCAGAGGGTGGTTGGGCACTGGAACAGGCTCCCCAGGGAAGTGATCACAGCACCAAGTCCAACAGAATTCAAGAACATTTGTATCTGTTCATTAATGAAATATGAATGCATTTATTTTTATGTATTTAGAGACTGGTCAAGGCCATGGAAGTAGATGTCTGGCCTTGTTTGGCAGTAGATGGTCAAAACTGACTCCCTTGATTTTCCTCTGAGCCCTGGCCAGGCTGTGGGTGAAACCCAAGGAGATACGGAAGCCAGATGTTTTCCGCACTAGTGATTATGTAAGCTTGTTTGTTTAACAATATAAAAGCTGGACCCTTTCACAGCAAAGGTGGAGACCTCACCTATGAGTGGACGCACTGCGTAGGATTTCCCAGTTACCAGGAGTGATTCTCCAACCCTTCACTGTGACTGGGGCTCCCCAACTGATACAGGTCTGGATGATGATGGTAATGTATCAGGGTAACTGATGATGTATCTTTCTTAATCACTATAGGCACTCTTTGTAGTAATGATTAGGTGCATTGCTGAGCTTATCTTTTTGTAATTCTTTGCTGGTTTGCACTATAGTAAATTTATACACTTCTTCCTTAAGGTTGGTGTCTGTGTTTCTTGTGCTGATCCTCATCCCCTGAAAAACATTTTTATATTCAGTGTAATGGTTTCGTCTGGCTTAGGCCTCTTCCTGGTAGCCAGGTCAAAACTAAGGAAGTACCCATATCCCAATATTTCATTCTATTCTTTACGTAAGCAGAAATATAAGTAGAAGGGGGGAGGAAATTAGAAGTTAGATCCCTTCCAGCAAAGTTGGAGAGAGCAGCAACCTCCCTATGGCTGGGGTCCTCGCATGGGGAGTGTGGGCCTGTAGGCCTTGAGAGGCTGTTGTTCTCCTCCGATTTGAGAGGAGAGATTTGATAGTGGGCTGAGTCACTTCTGCTATTCTTAAGGAAAGTATTAGGTTTTGTTTGCTAATTCTTCATTGACTGGGTATATCTGTTCTTTCTCTGGTTTAGGGTGGTGGGGTTTTTTTTCTTATATGTATATAGGGGGTTTTTGTAACTGTATATAAGTGTAAAATATATATATTGCTTTGGTTTTGTTATTTAAGTTTTCTGATAATTTTTTGCCCTTCCCTTACCTTCCCTGTGTTTGTATGGTGAAGCGGGGTGGGGGGGGGAGCTGCCACTGTGGGTTTGGGCACTTTTCTGGGGGCCAGGTCCAAACCACCACATTCAGTCACTGTAAAGAAACGGCAGCTATGCAAGCAAATACAAAAGGACATAAAAATGCAGCAGGCTAGAAGCATTACATAATTCACTACATTTTTAATAACAGATACAAAAGATCTTATGAGAAGTTCCAAAGACCAAGATTTTAATTTTGTAAGAGAAAGCCCACAACAGCAAAAAATTACAAGAGGAAAACATTATGGTAAATTTGGCTCCAGTCCTCCTATCAGAAATAAAAACCATATAGAAACACCAAAACATCACTGGACAAAAACACTTTCTTCCCCCAAGCAAAAGAATTCCCCTTCCTTTTCCTAGATCCACTTCCCACACACTGGAAAAGACTCCTCCCTCATGCAGCTAATCCATCCTTATATGGAGCAACTCCAGGTTTGATGACAGCTTTCAGGGCAGAGAAAGCAACATATCTTCTATCACCTAGCTGAGAGACAGGTCAAAAAGCACCAATATGTGGTAGCTAATCACTTTATACCTTGAGAATTCAAATATCAACTGAAGAATCACCTTCTTTTGAAAGATTCAGTTGTGACAAGAAGTTATAGGAAAGCAGGGAAGGATATTGGTGATAATTAACAGAGCCTTTGCACAGTTTAAAAGTAACCTTGTATATACAAGACAATCTTTTCCTTCAAAGAATTGTCTTCTTTGAAAGCTCAACTCTTTTGAGGTAAACATTCCACAAAGGTTTACTACAAGCTTTCAGCAGGACTGATAATCTGCTACAAATGCATTAAAAAAGAATTTATCAAAGGAGAAATGCACAACATATACCAGCCTCTCACCACCAATAATCATTATGGTAACTCAACCTCTGGTATATCCATTAATTACAATTTGCTTTGAATGTGGTTTGAGTATGAACTTTCTGCCTTCTTGAGCCTTCCAAAGGCTAATAAACATATAGTAAAACAGATCAGTAATTTCTTTTGAAACAAGACGAAGGCCTAAAAGAGTTAACTGAGGTATCTTGCTCTGTTGAGAAAATCCCCAACACCTGTTCTGCCTGTGTTGCTAAGGAATCATTGCAAGAACATTGATAACTCATTCTATTCTGCTTACTGGACCTGAAACCTAATCATAAGAGGAATGATAGAAACACTATACAGTCAACCTAGAGGTCATAAATTAAGACAAGGTAGACATTTGAATAGGAGAAAAGGGCTTAGAGTCAAGGGTTTTTGCAAGCTTCAGTAGTTAGGACTTTAATAATAGAAGGGTAAGAAGGTCAAAGCAAGGAAGAAGAGAAATAGATCCCTGAATTAAGGCTGAAGGCCGGAAGGACCACCAAAACACAGTGCCAAGAGAAGAATCTGGAAAGCACCACCCTAAGCTCCACCCAGACTCCACCTATTATTAATATGTATGATTAGATGTTGTAACCATATGAATATGTATGTTGAGATGTTGTAATCACGTATGTAGACTGTATAAATTACCTTTTTTTGCCTTGATGCCTTCTAGCAAGTTTGTCCAGTACAAGATGGCTTGCTCCCAACGCTGAATAAACAAATACCTTGCTACTTATAGATCAAAACATCTCTGAGCAGTTAATCATTCTGAGGTTTTTCGTCATCACTTTTCTAGACACCTTTATTATGTAAAACTTAATGTGTGCAATAATTAACTTTAAATAATACCCATAAATTCTTTTGACCTTAAATTAAAAAGTTTCATATGTTGTCTAGGTTTTTCTTATATTTCAACTTTTTAAATTTGTTAAAAGAAACTACATTAAGATATAGCAGAATATCCAAGTCACTTCGCATAGATTTGTTACAAAGTGGGGGTCAAGTACTTAAAAAATCTTCTTGCTCGTTGTATTTAGAAAGTAAAAAAACAAGCTAAGTTGTACCAAAATAAAAAATAAACCAACACCATACACAGATGTTCACATGGGATGTCACTTCAAAGTGTGTGTGTTCACATAAGTTTTAAACAAAACAGAAACATATTCCAACACAAAAAAAAATATCTTTCTATATCTTTTGGTCTCACGTACCAAATGTGTCAGCATTTGGTACTCTTAAATACCAAACCCATGAACAGAAAACAACATGTTTATTTATAGAATATTCAAAAAAAAGCACATAAATAAGAAAGCTGACATAGTAACACCAAAAAGTCCCTATCTATACAGCCTCCAAGTCTATATTTGAAGTTAAGAAAGTCTCTAATCTGTAGAGCATTGCCATAGAAAAAACAGAGGTTTATTTCCCCATTTATTTGAGGGGGAGACACACATCATAAAGCTTTAAGTGGTGACTCCCTTACTCCCCTCCCCCTTTTTCTTTCCCCACAGCAGTTACAGCCCAGCCAGTGTGCCTTGGTACACCAAGAGCAAAGCAAGGGAACTGCAGCTCTGAGGGCAGGCACCCCAGGTACTGGCTGAGGCAGGCACAGCAAGAAACAAACTGACTTGGCCCTTTCTCTCCCTTCATACCTGAGGATGTCACCGAGTCCAGGCTTCCCATGCCCAGAGGCCCACTTGACCACAGCCCAATGGCAGCCCCTCGGACAGGTGAAGGACTGCATCCACCAAGTTACCAAGGTGGAGCCAGCACCAGGGAAGAAGCACCCCCGACTATTCCTAGCACCACCACTGCTGCTGCCACCACCATGCCCTCAGAAGGAGGTGTGAGCTGCATCAAATGCATCTGGCCTGCAGGCAAATCAGCTCACAGGGCCTACCTGCTGCTACTGCCACTGCCCTCCCCATGCCCCTCACAAGTGGTCAAGACACTGCAGAATGTAGCCACATCCCACCCCAGCGATGACATTCCTGGGCCGTGGTCACCACCAACTACACCTGGGGCATAGTCATCACCAAGTACACCACACCATACACAGACCGTACCTACCTGACAAACTGAGCCCCTCTACCATGGCAGGGGTCACAACCCCATCAATATCACATGAGTGGAGCTAACGAATCAACACCAGACTCACTTCTTCCCGTCAACCAATCTGGGCCCTCACGATCCCTTAGCAATGCTCTGTGACTGGCGGCTAGTAAGTGAGGGAAGAGACACTGCTGGTCCAATTTCCCAGCTAAGAGGGAGGACGCGATTTGCTTCTAGGGGAGGGGACTCATGGGCAGTGGGTGCTGTAGCATCCTGCAAGGGGCTGACACTGTTGAAGGGGAGGTGAGAACAGACACTCCCTGCTCATGCCTGTGGACTGTGTCTCTAGGGCCACTGCCCTGCCCTCGGCTTCTTGCCACTGAACTCCAGTGCTTATTGCTCTTGCTTGTTCCGGAGCAGAGTAACCAAAGGGTGACGATGGTGCGGGTGGTTGGGACCCGAGCCATTATGTCCTGTGGAAGGGAGGGAGGGAAGCACAGGTGGTCTGTCCACTTAAAGTGCAGCCCCTCAGCCAGCACGCTAGTGAGGCAGCTACAGATGGTGTGGCAAAGCCACAAATGGTATTGCTACAGGATACTTGTAAGGGAGAAAAAGCCCAATACCCGTTCACAGCTGTTTCTGGCATAATTTACTATGCATGATTAAACTGTTGTGACTTTCTGTGTCCATCAAGCACTATAACAAGAGGTAGATTTTGGAATTATATATATGTAATACCTATCATGTGGTAGACCACCAACTTACAGCCCATGACCAGCTTGGAAATATAATGAAACCTGTTGATGTTGCTGGGGTGCCCTGGCAGCACAAGGTAACCTGTTTATATACCACTCCTTTACATACAGCTGCAATGGGAAGTAAACAGTGCCACAGAAAAAAAGGCCTTCTTTTCAAAGGGTGTAATAAATTCTATGAACATTAGTTTCCACCACCAAATTTTCTCCAACCTTTTTGTTTTAATAGATGCAGTTAGAAATACTTCAGACTTAAAAAAAGAAAAGAAAAAAAATCCACAAAAACACCCCAATCATTCCTTCATCCTTTGTACCATATTTTTTCTCTACTGGGCGATCACAGCCTTTTTTAATCTGCTTTTATACTCAGCATCTGGTGCTCACAAGAGTCCATATGTACAAATGTAATACAGAACCTTTGGAATTATATATAGTTAAAACATTATTGACTAAGTAGATTGGAATAGTATACATACTGCACTGATGCAATAATATGAAGATTTCAAACAGAAAGCACTATTTTCCAGTATAATAAAATTGCCTTGTAGTCTTCTGTATCCTCAGAGACTATCCTTCCTGACTTTATAAGCCACATAAAGCTTCACATAGCCAATGTTGTCCCAAATGTTTATTTTCATCTGCTGTGCAAGAAGCCGATCCACACACAGAGTTGATATTTGTTTATTTCATGTCTGTGCAGAGATGGGTGCTGGGCAGTGAATCCACAAAGCCAACACACCCTCAGTATGACAGCTATCTGTATTTATACACTTCAAACAGTAAAATTATATACAAAACAATCCAAAGCTATAGCCATTGGCTATACATTGTCTCCATCTAAAGATACACTACACAACTATTTTACCATGCATGCTTTATGAGGAAGGGGTTTATGGGATTAAGGGGCAATTACAGACTATGTGGGTATTTTACTATATTAATGATTAAAGGTTGACACAAAGTTTAAGTAAAATTCTTCTTTGGTTTTATTAGCAGCTTGTTACTGTGTTATATCCTTGTTTGATTGGATTTATGGTGTCATCCTATTCTTGCTTTTCCGGTCTTGGCTCCTAGATTCTGCTAGCTATCTACAAAGATAATGTGTAATTATCTATACAATACCAAGAGCCACAAAACACCATATGCCTCAGACTGCTGCAAAAAGGGGAAATTATAAAAGCAGTTCACAGGACTAGTGATGACAGTAGCTCACAACACCGCAGTGTCGAATGAGAATGAATATGTAGCTGGGTGTCAGGGTGACTTGACAATGTCAACCTCAGCAGCCACTTCTGGTTCTCTTCTTTCTGTAGGCAGAAAGGTAGAATTTTCAGCAACTACCATACCACCAGGGTTTGATTGCCATCATACAACAGATCAAGCATAGGAGTGACCTTTGAGATGCTTAAAAGTCAAGTCTGTCATGCTCACTGTAATCAATCAGATTCATATGGACAAACACTCCTAAAATTTCCCAGACAAATGTGTGAAAAATCATGGCTGAATATAAAGTCACCTGTGCATTGAAAATGGTTCTTAAAATATACCACTACTGGAAAGCAGTAAATAACTTTTTTTTTTTACTAAATGTTTTGAACTATCTTTTTAATTTCTTTAATCACTTTTGACTTTTCCAAACAGTCTCAAAAATATTTTTTATCCTGTTTTTAGCATCACACATTTGCAAGCAAACGTTGCCACCTTCAAAAGGTAGTGGAGAATGGAAACAGAAGATTTAATTCAAGCTTTAATAACTGGTGAGGGACATTTACATAATTACAGCACTAAGATACAATGTACACCAAGTTTAATATATTTATATAATTTTTCTGCTATTTAGTACTTGATAGTGGAAATGTAGCTGAGAACATCAAAAAATGTAAGAGACAAAAGTATGGTAAAGCCTGAGAAAATAACTCATGGACATTGCAACTTATGGAGAAAGAAAAAAACTAAGGTTTTGTTATTGTCATTGTGAGAAATATCTCTGATCAAAATTTAAGAGAAGGCCAAATAAAGTGAAACAAAGAACTTTATTAACAGACCGCTGGGTGTGGTCAAGCCTGCCTCGTGCTAGGGCCTGAGAGCACACCCCAATGGGGGAGGGCAGTCTTTTTTAAGGTCTTCACCCCTCTCATGCTCAGCTTTGTTTTTCCCTTAAAAGGTGATACAGCCTTGTTCTTGAGCCTGGTTGGGTCTCTCAGGGCCAGCTCTTACTTCCCCTTTCCAGTCTATTGTTTTTTTTAACCCACCTATCAGATTGTTTCCCTGTCCCGGCCACGTGGTCCCTGGCAATGATCCCTGGTTGGTCTCATTGCCTTACAGGCTCCCCGGTTCGCCTCTATACAACAACAGTAACATGATCACACTATTAGCAGGTCATGGCCGCAACAAAACCGCAGCCATAGGTAACTGCAGAACACCCCCAGTCATAAAAACTCCTCATCACGAGGCAACCATGGAAACCCTGCTTGTGATAAAACCGTCCCATTTATTTCTTACATCATGTTTTAACCTCAGCTCCACACAGCTGCTCACTCACTCCCCCACCAGTGGGATCGGGGAGAGAATCAGAAGGGTAAAAGTGAAAAAACTCATGTGTTGAGATAAAGACAGTTTAATAAGTAAAGCAAAAGCCATGCACTCAATCAAAGCAAAAAAAGGAATTAATTCTGCTTCCCATGGGCAGGCAGGTGTTCAGCCATCTCCAGGAAAGCAGGGCTGTGTCACCGTCGGGTGGAGAGGAACGACACGGGAACCGGGATATCGGGAACCAGGAATGAACTTTAATGCAGTAACGCTGTAACTTTATACAGTTTTAGGTAACACATGTCAGTGTACAATTGGCTTATTAATTACATAAATAATTTATAATTGGACACCGTGGCAGTCACAACTGCGCATGTCTGCCAGGAATGACTCAGCACAGCTGTCAGGAAACCCAATCTGTGTTTACTGTCTTTCCGCTCCATAGGTCTCACCTGGCGAAGCATAAACGTTCCGTCTTTGATTTTCCAGCTTTCGCAGGGAGTCCCAGGACCAGCTGGGGTTCCCCCCATAGGGCTGCATCACGTGTAATGGGTTACTTAGGAAGACAAATGTCATAACTCTGAACGTCCTTCCTCCTTCTACTTCCTGTTTTATATAAGCTGAGTATGATGTATATGGTCTGGAATATTTCTTTGGTCAGTTGGGATCAGCTGTCCCAGCTGTGTCCCCTCACAACTTCATGTGCAACCCCAGCTTCCTTGTTGGCAAGGCAGTGCAAGATGCAGAAAAAGCCTTGGCTCTGTGTAAGCACTTCTCAGCAATAACAAAAACATCTACATTATCAACACTGTGTTCAGCACAAATCCAAAACACAGTCATGTACCAGCCGCTGTGAAGAAAATTACCCCCGCCAAAACCAGCACAGTTATCTAGAGAATTTAGTATCAGGAACAGGAAACAAGAAGCAGCAAACAACCTGAGCTATTATTGTGACACTAACTTAAGAGGCTGGGGAAACATTGCATGAATATTAGTGTTCTATATTCTCTTCTTAACATGCTCTGTTTTAAGCAAAGAATTCAATTTAATTAAGAAGTGGTAACAAGGTCTTATACTGCAATGCATGCTATGCATAAGAACATAAGAACCACTATAACAGGTTAGATTAGAGTTACAGACAAGTATCCTGTTTCAAGTAGTGGCCAGTAGCTGGTATTTCTGAAGGAGTCTAAAATCCTATTCCAATCCAGGACTCAAGGTACAATTTTTTCTAGACCTTCGTGTTTAAAAAACACTAGTGAAACTATGCTGTGTGCACTCATCTGGCTGTGTTTTTTAAGCCAGTGTGCTTTTTTCTGCCTTATGAAATCTTATGGAAAACATTTATTTACTTATCAAGTGGAAAAAAAGTTTCCTTCTGTACTTCCTCCATATGCACCTCATTGCAAGACTGGGACCTAAAATTAGAAGCAAATTTGCATAAATTAAATGCACAATGGAGACAAATAACCAAAAGTAGTTATTTGTTTTGCAGTAAAAAATGGGTTTTTTTTAAGATGCAATTTACTGTTGAATACTTTCCAATACTCTTATATTTGTGATAAAAATATTAATTTAGATGCAAATGCTAAATGCAACATAAAAAATCATCAATGACAAGGTGTCTTAGTTTAAAAAGACAAATATCAGCCAAGGAAGGAGAGGACCTTCCTGGGATAGAAAAAGCCCTGCTCCCTGCAAGTTATTATAACTTTGAATTAAAGAGGCTTCAGGGAAAAAAATGTAGAAAAGGGGATAGCAGTTCTTTAATAAAAATATATAGAAAAAACAACAGAACAAGCAATAACACCGTAACTAAAACTTTCAAACAATTAAGTACTACTTCCCCTTTCGGTGCAGTTATAACCACAAACAGCAGGGGGCGCTGGAGGACTCCGGCAAGGTGAAGGTTGCAGTAACTCACTGATGGCCGGCAGGGGGCTCTGTTGGGCTCCAGGGGGCAGCAGCTCCACTGCGTCGGCAGGAAACCAGCACGCGGGAGGCAGCTGGGTCGGTCCAATGCAAGCTCGGAGCTTCCCCGGGATGGTGCAGGCTGCTGCCGGTATGGGAAGGGAAAGGGGGGGTGGTCTCCCCTTCAGGGGGTTCGCGCGAACTAACGCTGTCGACGGCTGGCTTCAGCGCGGGCAGTGACTGAGGTCTGAGTCAGCAGAGGAGCATCTGGGATCCTCCTGCCAGCAGCGAGCATGGGTGGGGGGTGCAGGTAGAAACTGCACCGCAAAGTGCTGAGCTGGGCACAGCAATTCAAGGTGAAACAGCATGCCTTCAGGCAGCACATGTGGCAGTGAGGCAGCCCCTGTCCCAAAGCAGAAAAAGGCAGCTCCAAGCCAAAACTACCAGTCCTTTATTTGCCTCCGCTGCTCCCCCAGAGCCCTCCCTTTGGGGCTGGTGTCCCAGACAAGGTTACACAGGGAATGGGGCTTCTCCCATAGTCTATGGCATAGGCAGAAGAAGCAAAAGGGTTTCACTAGGGCAAGGAAAAGCCATTAAGGACCA
>JAWWLV010000580.1:0-10195 GCA_035041135.1 Platyrinchus mystaceus | reverse complement strand
TATTAACATAGATCGTCCCCTTCATTATAATGTCCAGCCCCTGATGCCTTTAAAAATGTGTTCTGGTGTCCAATAAACCATTCCAGTTTTACCTCATAACTGGGATCGTGTTAGTCTCTTTTCTAGACCGCCACTGTTTCCCAATACAAAGAAATTGTCATCCTAAAAGTGTTCTGGCCACAGTTGTTATATCAGTACTTCATACAGATCTGTATAAGTACTGATATCTAACTTCTGGCAAACATTGCTGAGGCACTTCACCTAGCAGATACTGAATAATATTACTGATGTTTCATGATCTTTCTTCACAACCATTTGTCCCATGTATCTCCTTCACAGGCTACAAAGAGAAATAAAAAGATCAGTTATGCCATATATAAGCAGATGCCTAAAAGTCACATATCTTTACTCTAATAATAAAAAAATAAATCAGATTCCTTTTCAGCACATACATATTTTAATGAGGGAAATTACACCAAGCAGGTCGCATTGTAATGATGGAAATTGTACCATTAACTATTATAGGACATCTCTGTATTTTCTTTGTCTACGAAAGGAAAGACCTGGGTTTCACTAACAGCAATTGTGTCAATCTAAATCTTTGATCTTGCTTGGAGGATAAGTACTATGTAAGTACTTTACCAACTTTGACATCCCATCTAAGTTATTTGAACTTGTACATTGTCAATCAGAACTTAAATCAACTTTGAAATAAGACAGGCCCAGTAATTACAACTGTACCTATTTTACATAAAGAAAGCAAACTTTAAAATCACATCATTATCTTGCCAAGCCTATTGCTTCCCTAGGAAAGCTGTCTGTGCTTGTTGTAAGGCCATGGTGAAATGTGACAGGGCACCATGGAGGGTCTGGGACTGCAGTGCAGCGTAGGACGGCAAAGAGCAAGAGACTCACTATAAAAACAGGAGAAGGAAGTCCTTGACCTCTTGTGCAGCCTATCCCAGCCCCTCAATCTCTGCTGTTTTCACCAGCTGTCGTTGAGGTGTCTGGAGAGGTCTGTGGCCTGAAGATCCACATGCCTATCCCCCAGGAAACACGTGTTTGGGGCGCATCATATTTATAGAAAGAAAAGTTTTATTTAAAATAAAATATTTAAAATAAAGAAAAAATAAAATGTGTTTACTTATAATTCATAAGTACTGAAGTAGTTTTCAAGAAGAGTTTTGTGTCAGAATTTCGCACCCATTTCTTGGAACAAAGACATACCATACAAAACTCCTCCTAAGGCAAGCTCATGGTGCTTCACCATAATAACACCATGCAATCCACTCAACTGTTCCCTTGGCAAGAATCATATTGTTTTAATAGGAAACAGCAGCCCAAAAAGATTCAGAGCAACATTTTCCAGTGTCTCTAAACAATGGTTAAATGGCTCAACTAATCTGTCTAGATGGCACACCTGTATTGCCTTACAGCTCTCTACAGTACTTTTCAAATTGTATTTTTTAAAACACACTCTCTATTGCATGCTCTTAGCACACTCCATGCTGTGTACTCTTTATAATTGCTGAATGAGATTTTTCCTTAATATAGTTTAATGTAACTCTTTCTTTTAAACCCTGCTTCTTCCATGACTTGTCCAAACAACAGAGTTCAGTGTCTCACTGTTTTCAATGCTGTTTACACTCAATAATTACTTTTTAAATCAAGAACTAAAAAACCTACATGTTTATTGCCTGGACACATTTGGTTTTAGCACATTGTATTAAGCAGCGCTAATATGATGATTATAGACCCAGACAAATCTCAAAGCTATGGCAAATGAAGCAATTTATCTGATATTCTTCCAAGAATCCTCAAAGAGCTGGCTGATGTCATCACAAAGCCTCTCTTAATGATTTTTGAGCAGTCTTGGGAATCCAGAGAGGTCCCAGCTGACTGGGAGGTGGCTAACATTGTGCCAGTTTTGAAGAAAGACAAGAAGGAGTACCCCAGATACTACAGGCCTGTCAGTCTCACTTCAGTGCCCACCACCATAAAATGGAAAAGATTATTCTCAGAGGTATTGAAATACACCCAGAGAACAATGCAATCATTGGTCAAAGCCAGCAAGGCTTCATGAGAGAGAAGTCCTGCTTGTTCAACTTGATTTCCTTTTATGACAGGGTAATCCACCTAGTTGATCAAGGGAAGCCAGTTTATTTAATCTCTTTGGATTTAAGCAAACACTTTGACACTGTCACTCACAGTGCCCTTCTGGACAAAATGTCCAGCAGACAACTGGATAACCATATTAGGCAGTGGGTGAACAGCTGGCTCTCAGGTTGGGCACAAAGAATTACAGTGAATGGGGTGTCATCAGGCTGGTGTAGTCACTTGTGGTGTTCCACAGTGACTCCACAGTGGGCCATCCTTGGCCCAGTGCTCTTCAACATCTTCATTAGCAGCTTGGACTCAGGACCTGAGGAATGCTTGGCAAGTTTGAAAATGATACAAAATTGGGAGGAGCTGTCAACTCCCTCAGAGGCAGAGAGATCTCAACTGGCTGGGGACTAGGCAATCACCAACCATATGAAGTTTAACAAGGGAATGTGCCACATTCTGCACCTGGGGTTGACAACCCTGAATGTAAATACAGACTGGGGAATGAGATGCTGGAAAGCAGAACCATGGAAAGGAACCTAGGGGTCTTGGTTGATGGCAAACAGAATATGTGTGCGCCCTGGCAGTCATGAGGGCCAAGTGTGTCCTAGGGGGCATCACACAACGCATCACCAGCTGGTCAAAGGAGAAGACTGTACCTCTCTTGTCTCCACCGGTGCACTCTCATCTTAAATACTTTGTACAGTTTTGGGCACCAACATATAAAAAAGATATTAAGCTATTAAAAATCATCCAAAGGAGGGCCATGAAAACAGTGGAGGGTCTGGAAGGGAAGCCATATGAAGATCACCTAAGGTCCACTTGGTTTGTTCAGTCTGGAGAAGAGGAGACTGAGGGGAGACATTGTGGTTTTCAACACTGTCATGAGGGGAAGAGGAGGGGCAGGCACTGATCTCTTCACTCTCATGACTTGAGGAAATGGCATGAAACTGAGTTAAGGGAGGTTTAGATTAGATGTTGGGAAAAGGTTTTTTTTCCCAAAGGGTGGTTGAGCACTGGAACACACTCCCCAGGGAAGTGGTCACAGCCTGCCAGAGTTCAAGAAGTGTTTGGACAAAGCTCTCATGCTCTTGGTGTGATTCATGGGGTGTCCTGTGCAGTGCCTCAGGATCATTGTGCAGACTCAATGGTCCTGATGGTTCCTTCCAAATCAACATGTTCTATGGGTCTCTGAGCTTACGTGCATGACAAGGAGTTTCAATGAGAATGATGTCCTGCTGAAAATCATGTTGGTGTTTTGAACTTCCATTTCCTGAGGTGAGTTCTTCATCTTAAGTACAGAAAAGTGTGTGTACCTACTATCTCTTTTAACAATTGTTTTCCATTAAGAACTGATCCATCTTTTACTTTCTGATTCTCTTTCTAAGTTAAGAAAGGGAACAAAACATTCCCAAACCTTTTAAAATACATCTCCTTTAAGGAATGCTATTCCATTCAGAATGTACATCCTTTTTCTTTGAGATATAAAAAGAATAATCTTGTGGGTTTTAGAAATTAGGCCTGCACTTGATAATGTAGCCTTTCTAATCCTCACAGCTTGTTCCTAAAACAAAATGAATCAGTATCAAAGAGCTGTTTTAATTATTTTCCTTTAATATCTTTCATAATAATGTGCCTTATAACATGGACATTACCTCCTTTCTCCTCTTAAAATAAATAGAGAGAAAAAAACTGGTGTTCTAATGTATGGAGGTCTTTGGATTTAAAAGCAAGCGTTTTGGAAACTGAAATTACACAGTAAAACATACTGAATAAAATGTTTTGATGACACTTTCAAATTATCTAAACAATGCTGTGTTTGAATAGAGCAGAAAACAGGTCATATTCACTACAGATTCACAATCCTTTTCTGAGGCTTCCTAAAGAATACATGACTAATCTGGAATGGACAGAGTACCCCTGTGAGCAACTGAACATCCTGTCCCAAAGTAGTAATGCAGACAAGAGCAGTGACAAGCTCTTACTAGAGTCAGCAACTCAAAATGCTGAGAACCTTGAAGGTCTGAAAAGTGCTTGTTGACCTTTGCAGTATCAGGAGTTTCTGAACCAGCTGCTCTCCCAAGTGAGATGGAGAAATCAAAACCAGTATCCTGTCTCTAAATACATTTGTAATTTAAGACTTTCATCTTTCTCTAAAGCCATTTGTCTAAACTTGTGAGAATGGCAGCCTTTCATAATAATTTTTCATTACTCATCAATACAACCCAAGTGAGATAGTTACAATGTGTAGAGGTTTGGGAAGGTGCTAGAAAAGCAGCTCCTGATCCAAAATAATCTTAGGCATCTTGTCAGATGTACCTATTTTCAAGTTTCTATGTATTTCTGACTCACCTAATATTTCTCACTTTAATTAAATATTTAGGAAGGGAATACTCTTCTGACTTACTCCCAAGTATGTAAAAAGCTAGGTTTTTTAATGAACTATAGAAATCCAAATAAGACATGCAGTCAGCTAATTAGAAAGCAAATTCTCTTATTTTCACATGCATCGCTTTAATTATTTTATTTGAAGCTTTTCCTCTTCTTTTCCTCTTCTTGGTAACTAATCAATCTCTTTAGCTATAGCTCTATCAAAAGAAGTAATACCAGGACAGTAATTTTCACAAAAAGGAAACATTCACTTTAAAGAGTCTTTCGAGCCCTTAATGCACAATTTCAGGGTCACTTACCTGCCTCCTCTACTCAGAAGGTTGGGAAGTCAATCTGGTGATTATGGCACACTATTTTGGTCTCCTTTGTGGTCACCCCACTTTTCTGACTTCTCTCTGGGTTTCCCACCTTTTATTTTCTGTGCTATACTGCCAAAACACAGTAAGTAAAAAACTTTTTCTGTCTTTCTTGCTACACTCTGGCAATGTTGCCTGCTTTTGGAATCCTTTTACCACCTAGCCATAACAAATAAAACTCACTTTTATGAGTTTTTAACACTCTTACACTCAGGTTTTTCATATTTTTATTTTCTCCTCTGCTTTATTTTATTCATTCTACTTTTTTCTCCTCATAATCTTGTATTCCTTTTATCAGTCTTCCTATCTACTGTTTTAAATAATCTCTTCATATCCCTATTCATACTCTTAAGACACTGGATCTCTTCTTCTACCTTTTAATTCTCTAAATTCTTTTTTCAACAATTATGTCAGCTTTGAATTCACAACATGCAAGCAGAAACTGCATTTCTAAGAAAGGCAGAGGTACTAAAAGAATTCTAGCAGCTGTCACTGTCGAGAAACTTGCTCTGCTCATTCAGTTTTATTTTTATTTTACCTTCCAGAACTATGAACTTTCTATTTAAATTAATTGTTCAAGAGAAGAGGTGTGATTGCTGGCTTTGCTTTCTGCTTTGTGTAAAAATACCATATGCCTGCCAAAATTCCTACAGAGCCTTTCTCATTCTGTAGGTGGAGAGCTGGTGTAGATCTCACCTACTCCCTTCTGCAAGCACAAAAGGGTGGGTGCTGAAGACAAATCTATCAAGGGATGGTGAACTGTTCTTGTTTCCCTGGGAGGTGTGATATGAAAGATCTAGAAGATGGAAGTGGTGTCCACTGTGTTCATAAGCACAGGTGAGAACTAATACCCATGTTCTTGTGTGTAATAGGGAATTATCAGTATACAGATTTTGTTATGTGTGTTTAAGGGACAGGCTAATGTATGCAGAGGCTGAACTTCTACCCTCTGAGTAAGGTTTAATGGATAAACAAGGGAGTGGTTCCTCACTCTCACAGGACTGAAATGGGAGCTCCTATTTTCTTCTGGGAAATCTACATTATGACAGACAGGTTTTTCCATTCTATAAATTGTTCTAGAAATTAATTATGTTGTAATCAGAAAAACAATCAGAAGCTATGCATTCAGAAGACATGGTAAAAAGGGAACTATCAGAAAAGAGAGAAATGGAGAGAATAGAGAACATAAGTTAGCAAGAAAAAGACTCAAAGATCAAAGTAAAAATCCTCTCAGGCTATTGTTTCATATGCATTAATATAAGCACAATAGTAGCATTTATGTGTCGCAGCCAAAATAGATGGTTGAATGAAAAAGATGTCCTGCTTTAAGAAAAGTGGCAAGGCAAAAATTTCAGTATACAGCAAATTGAAGATCTGTATAGAGAGCAGGAGAAAATTCTCTGTGTAACACATCCAAGAGCTATAGTTCTAATGCTAGGAAAAACCAAGAGGGAGTAAAAATCTCACTCAAATTATGTGTAATTTAAGAATATGATGGTGTTTCATAAAATCATAGAATAACCTGAGTTGAAAGGGACATACAAGGATCCACAGGACAACTCCAAGAAAAACACCATGTGCACAAGAGCATTGTCCAAACTCTCCTTGAACTGTGTTGGGCTTGGTGCTGTGACCACTTCCCTGAGGAGCCTGTTCCACTGCCTGACTGCCCTCTGGGTGAAGAGCTTTTCCTAAAGTCTAAGCTAAACATCCCCTGACACAGCTTCATGCCATTCCTTTGGATCATGTCACTGGCTCTCTGAGAAGAGATCAGTGCCTGCCCCTCCACTTCCCCTCGTGAGAAAGCTGTAGACTGCAAGAAGTTTCCTCTTTCTAGACTGAACAAACCAAGTGACCTTAGCTGGTCCTCACATGGCTTCCCTTCCAGACCCTCCACCATCTTCAAGATCCTCCTTCTGATGCTGACTAATAACTTCATATCTTTCTTACATTTTGGCAGTCAAAACTTCACAGAGTAGTCAAGGTAAGGCCACACTAGTGTAGAGCAGAGTGGGACAATCACCTCCACTGAAGGGCTCATGATGATTTGCCCCATGTTCCCCAGGACATGGTTGGTCCTTCTGTTTGCCAGGGCACTGCTAATTCATATTCAGCTTGCTATTGGCCAGGACCCCCAGGTCTCTTTTCATGGAGCTGCTCTCGAGCTTCTCCTTCCCCAGTCTGTACCTATATCCAGGGTTGCCCCACCCCAGTGCAGAATCCTGCACTTGCCCTTCTTTCACTTCATATGGTTGGTGATCGCCTGTCACTCTAATTTGTTGAGATCTCTCTGCAGGACCTCTCTGCCTTTGAGGGAGTCAACACCTTCTCACAATCCAGTCCTTAATGAGTCCTTGCCAAGTCATTAATGAGGATGTTGAAGGGAACTGCATTAATATGGAGCCCCACTAGTGACAGGTCTCCAGCCTGATGTCACCCCATTCATTACAACTCTTTTTTGCCTGGCCCTTGAGCCAGCTGCTAATCCGTCGTGTGATGTATTCATTCAGCTGTGTGCTGGACATTTTGTCCAGAAGGATACTGTGAGAGACAGTATCAAAAGCATTACTGAAATCCAAAGAGATTACATCAGCTAGCTCCCCTTGATCAGCTAGGTGGGTTACCTTGTTGTAAAAGAAAATTAAGTTTGTCAAGCAGGAATAACCCCTCATGAACAGAAAATAAATTTAGAACTGCATTTTGCTGTCTTTGTTGTATGTGGTTCAAGGAAAGCTGCTCCAGAGACTTGTTTTAGTGCTAGCCAATCATGCTAGCTGATTCCAAAGAACCTTTCAATCAGGGGAAGAGAAAGCTCTCTTTGATCATCTCGAAAACAAAAACATGCAACTAGATTTTTCTATGTTGCCTTTTCCCTCTATAGTCCCAGCAGTAATTGCTGAACATCTGGCTTTACTTACAACAGTGAACATGCTCAATGACTTAGTTTGTCATGTGTTCAGCTTATGTTTTACTCTATTCTAAAAAGAATATTAAAACACAATTTCAGGGCTGGATTAAACAACAACAACAAAACAACAGAGTGGAGAATTATGTTTCATCTTTAGCCTGTCCTACCATAATTGAATATTTACATGCATGTCTCTGTGCTCTCTAGTTTTGGCAACACAACAATTTTATTTAGAGACAAACACTTTTTATGTTTGTGTTTATATTGTGTTTTTGAGTGTCTTCATTATTCAGTGTATACTCTAAATATTGCAGCTGGGAGGGGTTTTGGAGGCAGGGGGGAATCTATGCACTCGAGATTTACAATATTGTTACACCCCGGTCCAGAAGCTCCACACTGTTACTGGGTGTTACACTTTAATTTCAGGCCTTAAGAGATTTTGCCTACACAAACTCTTGCAAAGGCTTTTGATTCTTTGATACCTTGAGTTCACATCTGAAGAAAAGACTACAAACCTTTTCTCAAAAAGACTTCTTTTAATTTGGTGAGAAAGTAGGCATTTTGGCAAAAAGAGTTTTACAGCAATAACATGCAAGCCAAGGAAAAGGATTTCACTGTAACACCTAGTACAAAAAAACTCAATTCACAGAAGCATCACACTTTATAGCAAGTTACTAGACAAACACCAACCCAAACTTAAATACCCACAAATTAAGTGAAATACAGACAAGAGGTGTTTAAATTGCCCACAAGAGGAAGGAAAGAGAGATTAAGACAAGAAAGAATAAAGAGAGAAAGAGAGGAGAGGGAAATATAGTTACCACTCTGGAGGTCACATGTTGACAGGTCAGGAGGGCAGAGGCCAAGGCAAGATGGAGACCATGTGTGTGTCTGTTTATAGACTCTCGCTATTGTGGCCACTCCCTCTAGGTTGGACCTTTGAGTCACTGCTACTCATTGTCCCCCTAGCCAAAGTGAGGGGTTCCACGACACTTAGAGGCTCTGAGGGCATGGTGTGATTGACAGCCCAGCCACATGGCTTTCCCCACCATGTGCTCTGCATGGGCACAGCAGTGTCGGCTGCAGGCCTAGGCTTAGCCCTTCCCCTGCTCCACCCCAAACAGACAACATGGTTTATTCGACCCATCAATCAAACAATCTGGTGAGATATTAATGTGGTCTCTGCCAAATGACTTCTTGGTGACTTTCATCTTGTTGAATATATTTTGTTCATTTTGTTTACTTCATCTCTTCTTCCACTATGTATCCTCAGAAAGAGAAGGGGAGTCTACAGAGACAGAACAGATCAGACACTACTGGAGCAGTGATGCTATCCTCTTGCATTTCCTTTCCACCTTGCCCCTCACAGGCAAAGAAAGCAGAGCAGATTGAAAGAGAAAATCAGGGTTATAATATGGTAGAGTCATAGAATTGGGGAATATTCTGAGTTGGAATGTAACCACAAGGGTCATCAAGTCCAACTCCTGGGCCTGCACAGGACAGCCCTATGGACCCCAATGCATTGTCCAAATGCTTCTGGAACTTCTGGACCTTATGCTGTGACCATTTCCCTAGGAAGCCTCTTTTATTGCCTGACCACACGCAGGATGAAGAACCTTTTCCTAATATCCAAACTAAACTTCACCTGACACAGATTCATGCCATTACCTTGGGTCCTCTCACTGATCACCACAGAAAAGAGATCAGTGCCTGTCCCACCTCTCCCTCTCATGAGGAAATTATAAACTGTGATGAAATGTCCCCTCAGTCTCCTTTTTATTATTATGAGATCAAATTACTTTACAGGAGCAAAGACCAAGGATTCTAATTCAGAGAGAAAAGATGAGTGGAATACAATCTGAGGAATAAAAATAAATATTGAGATTCCATGGTCAGTAATTTTGCCACTGCACTGTATTTGCACTCAAAAAAAACCCCAAACAAAACAAACAAAAAAAAACCACCACCAAAAATGAACACCAAAAAAACAACACATCAAAAGTACAGAGGGAACACAAGCTCTTATTTAAGGGAAAGCTTCTGAAATCTTTGCTAACCAAGGGAGAGTGGAAGAAAATTGGAAAGTCACTGCCAGAGGTTGCTACCCAACCTGGCTGGTTTTTACAAGCTGTGTGTACTAAGAGGAACAAACACAATAAGTCAAGTTATTAAGATCCAAAGTATTTTTTTAAAGGAAACTAGTTAAAACACATTATGTTATATAATAAAGTAATAAAAAAGCCTACACATCTATAAAACCAGGAAAACTTTCACGTTCCTGGGACAACATTGTCTAATTATGCTATACATATTCTGTGAAACTATAACTAATTTGGTGGTTTACCCCCCACGGTTTGTGAGCGCACCAGCTTCTGGATCTGATCCCATGTTTCGGAGCCATTTCTGGCGGCTGAAGGGATGGGGAAAGGGGACTCCC
>JAWWLV010000579.1:0-10220 GCA_035041135.1 Platyrinchus mystaceus | reverse complement strand
GAGGATGGGGGAATTGGCAGAGCTGACAGTGCCCTTCCTTGCTCTGCTCTCCTGCAGTTGCACAACCATTTTTGTGCAAGCCCTTGGGAGGTCTGTACTCCCTGCCTTACCTGGGGCAGCCACCGACCAAGGCTACAGGGGCCCTGAGCCGTGCCGAGTGGTGGGAGCTGCTCTTCTTTGTGAAGAAGCTGGAAGCACAGGAGCAGAAAGAGATCACCTTTCTCATCCAGCAGGACCAGGGAGAGCAGGTATGGGCCAGTGCCTGCAGTGGGGAAACAGGAGGGAGAGAGCAAGGGAGGACATTAGGGAAAGGACCAGGAGCAGAGGAGATGGCAAACATGAGCTGTACAGGGACAGCCTGAATGGGGCAGAAATGGGAGGGTGAGTGCGGCTGGCAAAACCACAGGGAGCTTGTCCCAGCAAAGCTGTGAGGGGAGATGAGAGGAAACGCAGTCTTTCATGACTGGAAGAGTGACTGTCCAGTGAGGTTTGGGTAGGTGAGGCAAGGCCATGGGGTCATTCTGCCAGTTGCAGTTGGGTGGTGAGTGCAGGTGGGAGGTCTGGGCTGGTGGCAGTTGGGTTGGGGACAGCCAGGGTGGCACTGGGAAATGGCCCCAAGGACCTCCAATGGTGCAGCCTTTCCATCAGTTCTGCCACTGGCTGTCACAGAGGGCATGAGGTCTGTGGCGAGCCCAAGATTAACTTGAGCCCATTGGTCTTGGCTGTTGGAGGTGGATGAAGAAGCCCTGATCCAGCTGTCGGTACCTGTGGAGCTGGCCCAGAAGGTGCTGCAGGTCTTGGAGAAGCGGTGCCAGGGCAGCACTCTGCGTGACCTGCGTGGCTCCCGCGTCTATGCCAGATACTTCCTCACTAGGGGGGCTGAGGAGGATGGTGGGGGGAGCACCGCAGTGTCCTCAGAGGGCAGTGGCTGCAGGAGCATTGGCCGTGAAGCCACGATGGTCAAGGCAGCAAAGAGAGACCTTTCTGCAGCCACAGTGCCGCCCCAAGCCCCCAGTGTGAAGTCCGATTCCCAGCTGTTCAGCGAGCTCTTTGGGAGGGAAGGGCTGTTCTTCCCAGAGGTGACGGAGGAGCAGATCAAAGGTAATGTCCTGCTACGCGCTGGGGCACACGTGCGGTGCCAGAAGTGGCACCGTTGCCTCAAGAGAGGAAGGTTGTGGGCAGGGCATGGGGGGCCAGGCAGCTGGTGGGGAGGCCTGTGGGTGCTGGTTTTGTGGGTACATGGCACCCTGGGAGCTGCTGGGGATGTTATTGCTGCCCTGATGCCTCCCTCCCTCCGTCCAGTGTTGGGCAGCCCCAAAGGAGAGAGCGAGAGCGGCTCGCTGGCCGAGATTGCACCCATGGTGGACGTGATCCAGAGCAGCAGCTCAGCGGTGGGGCTGCGCTTAGCTGGGCTCAAGCAAATCTTGAAGATCCTGGAGGAGGAGCCTGAGTCCGAGCAGCAAGTTGGCACAGCCCAGGGCAGGCTGGGAACCGGGAGCGCTGGGTGAGCCGTGGGGTGCTGCACACCCCTCCTGCTGCCTGGGGAGGGCTGTGTCGGCACGGTGGGGGACAGTACTGGAGCTGGGAATAGAGGAGGTGGCAGTGGGAGTGTGAAGGCCGATATGTCCCTGCATGCTTGGCAAGAGAAGAGTGGATTTTGTGTCCCTTTGTCCCAGGCAGGCTCGTTCCTTGGGCTGACCCAGTTGCGGCAGAGCCGTGTGGGCCGAGAGGAGGTGGCTGGCAGGGCCCAAGGTGCTGGCGTGCCAGCGGCAGTGCCAGGAGGCTCCTCCTGAGGTATCCTTTCCCGAGCAGGGAGAAGCTGGTGCAGGTGGCAGTGGAGCTGCTGAGCACTGAGGTGGCAGAGAAGGCGCTGGTGGCGGTGACACTGCGGCTGCTGGCCGTGCTGATGGCGCAGTACGACTGGCGTGTGCCGTTTGCCACGGAGGGAGGCGTGCGGGCCGTGCTGGCCAGCATGCAGCAGCACAGCTCCTCTGCCCTGGTGCAGCAGGCTGGCCTGGCGGTGAGTGGCACAGGGCATGCTGTACGAGGGCAGGCGGTGTGCAGGCTCACCCGGGTGTGGTGGAGATGCCCACTGCCCTGTGGACCGCTGCTGACCTCGCAGGCCCTGAAGGTGCTGGTGGGAGCTGCAGACGGTGAGCCAGGAGGTGGCGGTGGGAAGTCCTCGCCCTGGAACCATGCTGACGCGCAGATGATGCGGGAGATCTTTGCCAGCATCGGCTCTGCCTCCAGCGAGGGCTCTGCCAGTCTGCTGAGTACTATCCCTGCTGCCCTGAGCACCATGCAGAGGGTCCCAGGGTAGGGGCATGGTGCGGACAGCAGCTGGGGCTGGGGGGACCCTCCGCAGTGGGGAGGAACGGGCATGGCAGGCAGGTGGCCTGTGGGTTCAGGGGAGGCTCTGTGCCCGGGGCAGGAGAGCGCCTGCATGGCTTTGTCCCTGCAGGGGCTCCTCAGGAGTGCAGAACGGCTTGCTGGTGGTGAACATGCTGATGGATGGGCACCGGGGCCTGGCGGAGCAGCTGGCGAGCTGCGACCTCCCCACGGTGCTGCAGAGCTGCTGGAGGGACGGGCAGAGCAGCGGCTGCCCTCATGCAGTGCTGGCCCTGCGCGCCATCAACCGCCTTGCAGAGCACCGGCTGCCCCTGGGCCTGGAGGCAGCAGGTACCGCGCAGCCCACCCTCCCCGTGCCGTGGCTCCATGGGTGCCGCAGGCAGGGCTGCCTCTCCTGCCAGGGCAGAGCACCCCGAGGGGCTGCTGCCTCTCAAGCCAGTGCCCGGGCTGGGCCCACGTGTCCTTGTCGTGACAGGCAGAGAGGCCCCACTGGACCTGAAGGGCGTGCAGATGCTTCTGGGCAGCCTGGAGGATGGCACCTTGTCCAAGGAGGTGGTGGTGGCCCTGGAGCGGCAGCTCTGCAGTGAAGGCCCTGTCCCCTCTGGGCAGGTGGCCCAGCTGCTGCAGGACCACAGCTGCTTCAGGCTGCTGCTGCGCAGCTTGGAGCTGCTGGGGGCAGAGAAGGCTGTGAGCCTGAGCATCCTCAGGTGAGTGCAGGGGGTTTGGTGGGGGTCTGGGGCCCCCACAGCAGGTGTGTGAGTGCTGATGGTGATGCTGGGGAGACACGGCACATGTTTGTGGGTCCTGAGGGGATGTTCTTCACCAGGGGCAGGGACAGGGGCAGGAGCACCCCAGCACATAAGCAGGTGCTGATTGGGTTGTCCTGGGTACAGGGTCATGTGGGGACAGAGCAGTATGTGTCTGGGTGCTAGTGGGGACATGCAGGGGCAGCACAGGACACACCTGGCTGCTGATGGGGTGTCTGAGGTACAAAGGGAGCCTTGGTTACTAGTCCCTGAGAGATGCCTTCCAAGTGGGGCAAGGAAGCAGGGCTGCCTCTGGCACTGCAGTCCATGCACCCTCTGTCACTCAGGATCCTGAACAAGTTCCTGGACAGTTATCAGGAGGATGTGCTGCCCTGGCATGAGTGTGTGGAGCCCTGTGTGTCCTCCCTGAGCGCCCACAGCAGCAGCTGGGAGGTGAGGGGGCCCCGGGACTCCCGGCAGGCAGGGGCGGCTGTGCCGTGCATCGGCCGGGCCCAGCGTTGTTGAAGCAGGTCCCAGCCTGGCCTTGTTGTGTCTGATGTGCTGGGAGAGGTGGGGAACAGCTGTCCTGGCTGTGTCCATGTCCTGATAGCCACGTGCCCAGCGCTGTGCCTGGCCAGACTCTGATGGGCACTGGTGCGGTCGGGGTGGGGGGGATGGAGCTGCAGCACCCGCAGCTGGGGGGGCCAGGGGAGTTCCTGGCACTGCCTGGGCTGCTCAGGGCTGTGGCTCAGCAGGTGCTGCAGGAGGTCGTGGGCTTCCTGCACCGCCTGGCCACTGCCAGCAAGGACTGTGTGGTGGTGATGTGCCACGTGGGCACCCACGAGGCTCTGTCCAAAGCCCTGGAAAAGCACAGCATGGCTCCGTCGCTGGCACCAGCCCTGCTCAACCTGGTGACGGACTGTGAGAAGTACACCAGCCTCTACAAGAAGCTGATGACCAGCATCTTGGCTGGCTGCATCCAGGTGGGCCTGGGGAGGCCCAGCTGTGCTGGGGTTCTGGGTCTTGGGGCCATCAGGCTGTCCCCAGCACTGAGGGACAGCCTTGTGCTCTCTGCCGGCCGCAGCCCTGCGGTGGGCGAGGGGAGGAGGACCCGGGGCCCCCGGTAAGAGCCTCGCCTCATCCCGTAGCTGGTCCTGGGACAGATTGAGGAGCACCGCCGGAGCCACCAGCCCATCTGCATCCCCTTCTTTGATGTCTTCCTGCAAAACCTGTGCCGAGGTGAGTGCTGGGAGTGGGAAGTGAGCCCTGTGCTGGCATGTGCTGGCTTGGTGGCTGGAGGCTCTGTGTTCTCTCTCCACAGGCTCCAGCATGGAGGTGAAGGAAGAGAAGTGTTGGGAGAAGGTGCAGGTGTCCTCCAACCCGCAGCAGGCCAGCAGGCTCACAGACAGGAACCCCAAAACATACTGGGAGTCAAATGGCAGCACTGGCTCCCACTTCATCACTGTGCACATGCAGTGTGGTGTGGTGATCAGGTGGGGCTGGGCCAGGAAGGCTGAGAGGGCTGTGTGTGGAGGAGAGGGCTCTGGGGATCTGGTGGTCCCTGTCCTGGGGGTAGCGGTACATGGACAGCAGTATGTGGCACTGTTGGGGGCTGGGGCAGGGAGGGGGGAACTGCTGGGCAGCCCTGTGTTTGCTGTGCTGCAGGCAGATGAGCATGCTGGTGGCCAGTGAGGACTCCAGCTATATGCCATCCCGTGTCGTGGTGCTGGGTGGGGACAGCCCTGCCACCATCAGAACGGAGCTCAACACAGTGAGTCCCTATGGGTGGGCTGGTCCTTGCTGTGCCCTGTGGAGGTCTGGCCCTGGTGTGAGGCCCTGAGGGGGCTCATGGGGAGGTGGGGGTTGCAGGAGCCTCCTCTGGCCTGTAGGCTCCAGTGGGTGCTGGGGAGGTGGGCACAGGCAGCCTTGCAGCCAGTCTGCAGCAGGCTGGTGTGCTGCGGCTGTGAGCCAGGAGTGGGGCTGGGGCTGCTGGGATAGAGAGGAGATGCAGGGGGAGTACAGAGGCTGTGACTAAAACGGGGGGTTGGCCATGGGAGGGTGTGGCTGCCTGGCATGCTGAGGGCTCACTGCCTGCAGGTCACCATCCTGCCTTCGGACAGCAGAGTGATCCTGCTGGAGAACATGACCCGCTTCTGGCCCATCATCCAGATCCGGGTGAAGCGGTGCCAGCAGGTAGGGGAGCAGGGGCCAGGCCAGCAAGCTGGCAGTGTGGGGTATCAGGGCTGTGCCTGAGGAACTGATGGTCATGCTCTCCCACAGGGTGGCATTGACACACGTGTGCGTGGCATCGAGGTGCTGGGTCCCAAGCCCACTTTCTGGCCCGTCTTCAAGGAGCAGCTGTGCCGGCGGACGTTCCTCTCCTGCACTGCTCAGGCTCACGCCTGGTGCCAGGAGATCTGCCGGGACCGGGGGCAACTGCTGCAACTCTTTGGCAGGTGAGGTGTCTCCTGGCTGTGCTGTCACAGGTGTCCCAGGGCCCCAGGGGGTGTTGCTTGCAGCTCGCGAGGAGACTGCAGGGCTAGGAAGGGAGCAGCTGGGTGTCCTGCCTGGACAGGGAAGAGTCCTTGCTCCTTCCTGGCCACCAGTGCTCCCAGAGGGCCAGGGCCACCTGGGGTCCCCCAGGTTTAAGCTGGGTGTGTGGGCTCGGTTAACCCACCAGAGAAGGGTGCTGGTCCCCCACAGGAGCTGGCAC
The DNA here is from genome assembly GCA_035041135.1 of Platyrinchus mystaceus. Classification (NCBI taxonomy): domain Eukaryota; kingdom Metazoa; phylum Chordata; class Aves; order Passeriformes; family Tyrannidae; genus Platyrinchus; species Platyrinchus mystaceus. Next base: position 4,412 of record JAWWLV010000579.1, on the reverse strand, counting down.
ATCCTGACATGGCAGAGGTTGGCCAGGCGCCGCAGGATCTCGTGGCCACAGGCGCTGCACAGTCCCCCAGCTTGGCCCAAGGGCCATTGCGGGCAGGTCCCAGGGGCAGCAAGGGGCTCTGGCTGCTGGGGGCGAGTGGGGCCATGGGCTGTCATGGCTGGCAAGGGGCAGAGCAGGGAGCAACCGCAGCGCTCTGCTTTCCCACGGGAATTCTCCCAGCCATTGGCACCGTGTGCTGCCCTGTCGCTGTTGCAGACTGAACCGGGCGCTGCAGCACGAGCAGGGCTTCGCTGACCGCTTCCTTCCTGATGACGAGGCAGCCCGGGCATTGGGCAGGACGTGCTGGGAGGCCCTGGTGAACCCCTTGGTGCAGAGCATCACTAGCCCAGGTACCCTGCGCTCTCCGGGGCCCATCTGTGCTGTGCCCCAGGCAGAGGCAGCTGGCTCTGAGTCTGGTTGGCCTCGCAGACCCTGATGGCGTCAGTCCCTTGGCCTGGCTGCTGAGGGAGTACCTGGAGAGCGTGGAGCCGTCCCGCCGTGCCAGGGGACACAGAGCTGCCTTTGGTTCCTGTGTGCGGCGCCTGACCCAGCTCCTGGTGCACGTGGACCCTGGTGGCCCAGAGCCAGAGGAGACAAGAGCAGCTGGTGAGCAAAGCACTGCCCTCCCCTGGGGCTGGGCTGACAGTGGTCCAGGATGTCAGGCTGTGGCCATAGAGCTTGTCTGGGGAGGGCCCTGGGGTACAGGAGGCTCCTGAACCAGGAAAGGCTTGTGGTCGTGGCCCGGCAGTGGCCGTGCCTGCCCAGCGTCCCCTCTGCCCTGCTGTGGTCGGTCAGTGTGTGGGACCTGCCCACGGAGCCACGCTGACCCCGGGGTCGACCCTTGGCAGGTGGAAAGGCGGGGAAGAACAAGGAGGTGCCGGCCAGGGCTGCGAAGGCAGCGGTGGAGAAGTCGAGCGGCCTGTGGAGAATCTCGCAGTGCTGGCGTGGCGTGGTGCAGCAGCAGGTAGAGCTTGGAGGGCCGGCCGGGAGCGGTGTGTGGGACCCGCACTGGGTGGGTGGAACAGGGAGTGAGGCCTGGCAGCGCCCTGGGAGTGTGGGGAGGGCACACGGCTGTACTAGGCCTCCACAGAGCCCAGAGCGATGTGGGGACAGCTCTGCTGCACTTGCCACCCTGGCATGGCTCAGGTGTCAGCCAGGCCCTGCACGCAGGCAGATGCTGCCAGGCCATGAGAAAGGTACAGTGTCGGACCCCTGATTTCCTGCAGGGCTGCTGCTGTGCCTCTGTCATTCCCTCACAGACCCCGTCCAGCCCCATCCACAAGCTCTCGGCATCCTGCAGCAGCAACAGGGGCCCGAGTTGGCCCCTGGCTGGGACCCAGGCAGTCAGTGTTGGCAGAGCAAGGCTGGGGCTGCAGATGTTCCCACAGGCACATCCCGCTGTGGGTCTCACCTCGCTGTGTGTCCCACAGGTGCAGCAGTTCCTGGAGGCAGCAGGGGAGGTACCAGACCTTGCGGAGCAATACTGCGGGCTGTACCAGCGCCTGCGCGGTGCCACGGAGGAGCTCTTTGGGCAGCAGGCGGCCTTCATGCTGGCCCTGGGCCAGGGCTTTGCGGGGGCTTTGCTGCAGCTCTCCTTCCTCACTGCCCTGCACGTGAGTCGAGGGAGTGCGGCACCGCTGTCGTGGCCCCGGGCGGGCGCAGGCTGGGGAGCTGCCCTGGCTCACGGCCTTGGGGCGAGCTCTGGGTGGGTGGTGTGCTCGTCCCCACCAAGCCACAGAGCCCTGTCCTGTGGCAGCCCGAGACGGTCCCCAGCTGCGGGTGTGTGGTGCTCATCACGGTGTGGGCCTGGCCCTGGCACACTCGTGCCTTGGGTTGGTGCCTGGGCACCCTCGGCCGCTGCCTGAGAGTGCCAGAGTTGTCCAGCTGCTCCCCCAAGGGACATTCCCCCAGCCCTGCACTGTGAGGCCCTGTGAGTGCCCTCCACAGCCAGCCCTGTTCTTCACAGGTGAGTGAGCAGTTTGCCCGCTACCTTGATGTGCAGATCCAGGAGCTCCGCAGGGCAGCACAGGGCAGCACAGGGCCACGGGAGCGGCTGCAGCAGTTCTTGGAGCCCTTTGTCGTCTTCAGTGGCCTGGAGCTCGCCCACACCTTTGAGCACTTCTACAGGTGAGGGTGCTGTGTCTCTGTGGAACCAGGGGCCTGGTGCAGAGTGGTGTGGCAGGGTGGGGGAGCCTGGCCCAGTGTGGCAGTGGTGCTCCTGCTTTGCCTTTCCCGGCTCTGGTGTATGGAGGACCCATGGATGCTGCCAGTCTGCAGTGGCACATTCTGGGAATGTGTGTGCTGCCAGGCCTGTGTGGCATGGGGTGAGGCCGGGGCTGTGTTTGTCTCCTGGCGGGTGGCTGATGACCACAGGGCTGGGCCCATCCCTGACCGGATGCTGGCGGCTGTGGCAGGCACTACCTGGGGGACCGGCTCCTGACGCAAGGGCCGTCTTGGCTGGAAGGAGGCATCGTGGAGCAGATCGGGCTGTGCTTCCCCAGCCGCTTTCCCCAAGAGATGCTGAGCAACTTGGCTGAGTCAGAGGAGCTCCAGCGGCAGTTCTGCCTCTTCCAGCTGCAGGAGCAGGATAAGCGGCTGCTGGAGCTGGACACGGGCCTGGATGAGGTGAGAGGGTGGGATGGGGCGGCTGGAGACCACCGGCATTCCTCATGGGGATCTTGGAGCCTGTCCTGAGCCGCCCTCATGTCCCCGTGCCCAGGTGCTGGAGACAGCCTCAGTGGCAGATGTGCCGGAGGTGAAGGTGCTGGCCCTGTCCCCGCGCTGCTGGCCCGTTTCCCCACTCTGTTACATGGATAACCCTGGGAGGTTTTTCTCGGCAACGCTGAGCTCCCCCCTGGATGAGTTTGCCGACTTCTGCCAGCAGAGTGAGTGCTGTGGCAGTGGGTGTGTGTGCGGGTCTCTCCGGGGCCCAGACCCTCCCCAGCAGCTCAGCCAGGAGTGTCAGTGTGCTGGGGTGAGCTGGGAGTGCCGGTCGGGGCTGGTCCCCGGCCCTTGTGCTGACACTGTCCCTGGCAGGCCAGAGCCAGCTGGGCTGGGAGTGCACGAAGCCCCAGCGATTGCAGTGGACGTGGCTGGGCCACGCTGAGCTGCAGTTTGGAGACTGTGTCCTCCACGTATCCACACTACAGATGTACATCCTGCTGTGCTTCAACAGCACCGAGGTAAAAGCTGGGGCCACACTGGGGGGAGGGAGGCAGCGGATGCCAGAGCGTGGCAGGGCTGTGTCCTCCCTTCCCTTCCGGTGGGGTCTCCAGCAGTGTTTGGGGCACAGGATGCCCTTGTTTAGCTGGACCTGTGGCCAGTAGGTCTTGGCCAGCCATCCACCTCCCATGCCCTGCTACAGGAGGTGTCTGTGGAGGCCCTGCTGCAGGCTACAGGGCTCCCTGCTGACCTGGTGCACCACGCGCTGACACCACTGACCCACGGCCAGGGCGTCCTGGTGCGGAGCTGCACGCCGGGAGGTGAATGTGGGGCTGGGGCACCCCTGGGGAGGTGCTGCTGTGAGCCCCGAGTAGGTGCTGGGGTTAGGGCTGCACGAACTTGTACAGCGAGTGAGCGGGCTGGGGTGGGTCTGTCTGGTGGTTCTGGGGGTGCGGGTCTGTGTGCCAGGTTGGGGCCTGAGGCCAGGTGTAGGGCTGGGAGTGGTGTGTAGGGCTGGGGCTTGTGGCCGTGCACGAGGTGCGGGTCAGCGTGGGTGGTTGTGTCTCGGGTCTGTGTGTGGGGACAGGGACAGGGACAGGGGTTGTGCGCGTGGCTGTTGCTTGGGGCCACGTGTGGGGGACAGGGCTGTGGCGGCCAACTGTGCGGGCAGGGGGAGAGGCCCAGGTTGGGTCCAGCAGCCACATGTGTGTCCTGGGGCTCCTTCAGGGCCCAGTTGGAGGCTTGGCTGACCCTGGGTTGGGTGCTGGCTCCAGGTACACTGCGGCTGAACCAGGCAGCCCTGGCCCAGGCCTCTGGCCGCCACCTGAGGCTGCTGCCCCAGCAGAGGTACCTGCAGATGGAGAGGGCTGAGGTGAGCACCCTGGAAAGGAGGAGGAACGTCCTCTGCTGCCTCATCACCCGCATCCTCAAGGTGGAGAAGCAGCTCCACATCGACAACCTGGTGTTCAGGGTACGGAGGTCCCGGGGGGCAGAGAGGGGCTGCGTGGGTGCTGTGGCACACTGCAGCGTGGGGCTCCCTTGCTGCCATAGGTGATTGATGCCTGTCAGAAGGGCAGGCTGGGGCCAGGTGTGCAGTTCCTGAGCTTCTGCTGCCACAGCGTGGACGTGCTGTCCTGTGTCCTGCACCTGTTGAACCAGGGCTATCTCCGGCGCCAGGAGGGGAGGCCTCATGTCTTGGAATACATCTCTGC
>JAWWLV010000578.1:0-10223 GCA_035041135.1 Platyrinchus mystaceus | reverse complement strand
GGAAGGAATTCCTGGCTGTGAGGGTGGGGAGGCCCTGGCACAGGTTGGGCAGAGAAGCTGTGGCTGCCCCTGGATCCTTGGAAGTGTCCCAGGCCAGGTTGGATGGGGCTTGGAGCAATCTGGGCCAGTGGAAGGTGTCCCTGCCCATGGCAGGGGGTGGCACTGCATGAATCCCTTCCCACCCAAGTCATTCTGTGATTTGAAACCCTATGAAGATGTCTGACTCTTTGCCAGGGTAGATCAGTTGACTTTTATCATTATTGCAAATATTTCCCACAATTTCTGCCCCACAGTCTCCAGTAAAACATATCTCAAAGCTCATCCAGATGTCCTGGTCCTCTGGAGAGGAGGTGGCTCGTACTGGGGGCTGAGTGGGAGCAGGTCCTCTTTCCAAAGTGTCTTTTGGGGAGCACTAATCCCAGCAGAGCTCCACCTACTTGTTTGTGTGAGGAGGAAAATGCATATTTGGCATCTTGAAGTTAATATTGTGATTTCCTTTTTTTCCCCACTGAGATAAGCCCTGGCTGGGGGTTGGATTTTGCTTCTCCTGCACTTTGCTGAGCAAACCAGGCAGATTCAGCCACAACTTGTTTTTTGTTTTCCGGTTCCTCTGAACAAGTGATTCTGTAGCTGCTTGAACACGAATTTTGGAGGATAAGGAGGTTGCTTGGCAACTAAACTGCAATATTTGCACTGGTACCTGCCTGTGGTTTCCCAGGGAGAGCACAGAGCTCTCTGGTTTTATTTGTGGCTCACAGTGGTGGCTGCCAGGACTCGCTGCTGCTCCTGGAGCCTGTTGCTGTCCTGCCCTGGACCCTGAGGGACCAGGAGGACTCGTGGTGGGCATGTGAGCTGCTCATCCAAATTGCTGTCCCTTCTCACAGGTTTTGCAAACTAATTTGAATGAAATATTCAGCTTTTAGAGATAATAAAGCAGGGCTGTGTCTGTGGCTTATGGAATCAAAGAATGGTTTGGGTTGGAAGGAACCTTAAAGCTCATCCAGTTCCACCTTCCACTAGCTCAGGTTGCCCAAATCTCCCTCCAACTTGGCTTTAAACTGTTGCCTCTCCTGCTTTCTAGTCAGAAAAGATATATGATATCATATCATATCATATATCATATCCAGACAATCCTTTTATCTCAGTGCTATTATTATTATTCAAGGAGTGGGAAAAAAGTGATCAAGAAAGCCTGAATATCTTTTTTCTTAGACTGCCAACAAAGACAATAGTAAATGATAATATAAAAAAAAAAATAAAGTCCAGTAGAATGAAGCCACCAAGTTTCCAGAAGTTATTATTCCTGATAGGGGCTGGGCAACCAAGAGAATAGTTTTCAGAAGCCCCTGTGTTGTTTTATTTCTGTTTAACTGTCTTAAGATGACAGTGGATCTTTTATTAATGGCAACTCGAGCTAATCCCCTCTTTTGTTTGTTTGTTTGTTTTTGTGGGGGTTTGGGGGTTTTTTGGTGGTTTTTTATTTGGGTTTTTTTTGTTTTGTTGTTGTTTTGGAATTTAGAAAAGCCAGAAAGTATTCCAAGATTAGTCATGCTCCATGATATAATGTGCACACAAAGGGCTATGTTTTATTCATTCCTGATATGCAAAGTGTATTTCCAAATAGAAATGTTCCTCCCTTCCTCCTACACCGCCATGTCTGACAACAGTTTATACAAATGCTCTCTTGAGAACACCTGCTTTAAAAAGAAAAAAAAAAGGAATAAACCAAAAAACCTTTCCCTTTTGTTTCATGGACATTGTTGGGACATTTACAAATGCATCAATCCACCCTTTTTGGGGGAAAAAAAGCGATCAAATAAAGGCAAGATGAGTAGTTTTATTGCTTACACAGCCCCTATTTCAAATCACCCAGGGGGCAATTTAAGGGAAGGCCCCCTCATGTGGGACCTCAGCTTTGTCCTTGAGCCTGTAAAAAATACAGTACAAGTGTTATTTTCTTTTTCAAGGTGGGCATTTCAGCTTGGAAGGCTCAGTAATTAGGGAGGTGAACTGATTGCTACCTCCTACTTTATCCTCCCGAGGGAAAGTTTGCTCATCAAAGTCAAAGGCTGACCTTGATTGGGGGTCCTACAAGGAATATTGTGTTTGGGTTGACCTTCACAGTCTAGGTTGGAAAAGATGAAAGGATTAGCTGGAATTGAACAATGAGCATCCAAGGAGGGGGGGAAAAAAAAAATTAAAATAGCTAAACCCACAGAAATATAAATTATACATGAGAAGCCTTGTATGCTAATGTTATAATCTTATGTCACCAGGCTTCTTGCATTAGCTGGGTGTGTAGGTGTCTTCTGAGGTGAATAGTAACAGAGCCTTTAAAAATAACACCTCCAGTGAACAGTCCTGCAGGGGAGGGGCATCTAATTTTTTTTTATTATGAGCCAAAACCCAAAACTACGTAAAACAATTGCAAAAAGCCAGTAGTTCCTGTCAGTACGAGAGATTTGTGGGTGAGCTGTGGTGCTTTTCCACCTGTTTGGTGGGTTGTTTTTTTTTTTTTTTAATATCTTGTGAAATATAAAAACGTAGCTGTAAATGTTGATAATTCCAGATTTGAGGGAGGGAACGTGCTGTGCCCTCCAGTCCCCACGACCAGCTGAAGGTGAAGCTTTGTCACAGACCCTGCTGGGCTCCTTCAGGCTACCACTGTGGCTGTGTCACCCTCACCTGGGGGTCCTTCAACATGTGTCTGAGAACAAGGCACTGGCAGTAATTAACTTGATGGATGGTTTCTATCAAACACACCTCAGATCCCAAAGAAATGCTGCTGAAACGCCAGGAAAATAAAGCCTGACCCTAAATAGCTCCAATCAGCCCTGCAATTAAACAAATCCCCCACTCTCCCCCACTCACTGCTCCAGGTTGTTCTGCAGAGATGCAGCTTTTAGAATCAGTTTTTACGATTTAAATTATGATTTAAAATGCACTTCTCTGTTTCTGTCAAGATCGCTGATCCTTGATAGAAATGTTATTTATTGAGTGACAAGGAGTAACAGAGTAGAAAGTTTTCGGGTAGACAATGGGGATTCTCAGGTTTTTTCCACTAATGTGATTTATTGCCAAAGAAAGGGAGTTTGTGGAGAACTTACTGTTCCTTAGCACAGAAAAATCGTGTTAAAACTTTTTCTGTATTGAATTATTTCCTTTGTCTCGGGGTATAAAGTCTGATGGTCCATATAGTGATATGATAACATTATGTAGAGCCACTGCTTTCTTGAAATGCTCATAAACTAATAACAAGCAGCATGGCAGTGCAAAAATTATCTATATATTTTTTTATTGAATCTTTTAGTTCTGTTGTTTCCTTCTCTGAAATCACCATTCCTGTCCTGCAACCTCCTACACCCATATTTTCAGAATAATTAATATATATGAAAGTTAGCAGAGCAAGATTTATTTTTTCTCTTTCCAATCCTCAGCTATTTTCTGTATTTTTTTTAATTTTTAAGTCTTGCTAATTCCCTTCCCCAGGACTCCCATTGCTGATACGGTGCCTTTGCAGCACCTTTGCTGTCGCTGCTGGGATTTTTATCTTGGCAGCAAAAAACTGGGAGATCTCCCTAATCTTCAGCCCAGTTCCAGTGCTGATTTGATTTACTGTTAATTCTGACACTGTCACTGCAGAACCTGCCCATGGATTAAATCAGGGGAGGGAAGACACTGATAATAATGAAAAAATAGAATTTCCCTCAGGATGGGCCAGAGCTGTTGGTTCACCTGCCCACCCTGAGCTCCACAGGAGCTTTCAAAGTCTGGAAATACAAATTACTCTGTGAAACTAAGGGCCAGAAATAAGAATTTTTTCAACTCAGAGCTGATGTTTTAATTTTAAGGGCATTTCAATGTGTTTTCTCCATTCTGCTGTACATCTCAATGAGCTGAGAGCGACTCCTGTGCCTGGATGCAGTTAATGCACAAAGGTAAACTTGATTATGGTTAAAAGATCTGGTAAGTCAGTCCAGACACCTAAAATCTTAGTTTTTTTTTTTTTTTCCCTTTAAACCTGGACTCTAAAGCTGGTCTGCACTGCTAGAAAAATCAATGATAATTCATATTAAATTTAACTGTGGTGTTTCCATAGAGATGGTGTTTAACATAAAAATAGCTGAAACATTTTGTCACTGATTCTGAGATTATACTTTATAACATCTTTCTGAAGCAATGCTGAAGTATGGAAATAAATCCTTCATTTCAATAGGAAAACCTGTGTGATGAAATATGGGAAAGTAACAAAATGTGTCTCTAATTTAGGACAATTAAAGGCAACTTCTCTACAAACTGGAATGTGTGAATTAGCTTGTTCCATCAAGGATGAATTAAAAGGAATGTTGCAACAGAAATGGGTTAGATGTTCATAGGCAAGGAGAGAGAAAATGTTGGTCGATAGGGATGTTTGAATTTTGTGTTAGAATTGATTTTTGGGGGGTTCACTTCACTGGCAGCAACTGCAGGAACACTCAGAACCACTTCAAGTGTTTCTAGAGGTGAACCAAAATTATCTCCCTGAACAGTCCACTGAGCAGCTGATGGGAACACAGAGATTTTTTGGGTTTCATCCTGGAAAAGGAGCCAAATCTGATAAACGTGGTGAAACTGAAAATTCCGTGATTATAATGTCATCACACAGGAAATTTACTTTGGGTTATTTGTGCTGCATGGGAGGTTTTAGCAAGGTGGGGTTGGAATAGCAAGAGGAAGGAAATCCAGAGACTTAAAATTTCAGGCTAAAGTGTTTTAGTGGAAATACAGAGATTTAAAATTACAGGATGAAGTGTTTTAGCGGGGGAAGAAGTGAAGCTGCAGCGTGGTGGTGCCTCTGAAAGCAAAGAGCTGGGCTGTTGTCAGTGAAACCATCCCATGCCTAGAATTTGGGTGGAAAGTCTTCCCCACAACCTGCATTCCTTGAACACCCAAGAGGTTTGGGAAGGGTTGGATCGTCCTGGTAACTCAGGGCACAGTGTGGGGTTGAGCAGCTTTGCCTTTGTGGTGCAGGTCACCGTGATTTGGGAGGCTTTTAGAATCATGGAATGGGTTGGGTTGGAAGGGACCTTAAAGATCATCATGTTCCAACCCTCTTCTAGGTTTTTCTTTGTTTGGGATAGTTCTGCTCTGTAAGTAGTTTCTGGTGCATTTAAATAAGAGTAATTTCAACCTGTTCAACTGACATTAAATAGAAAACCCCCGATGATTGGAAAGGGGACAGTCGACCCCACGTGGAGGTGGCCAGTCTGAGATTCTGGAGGTCAGGAACAGAAATGGGAAACAGAAATAGAGAAACTCTGAATTACTGAAACACTTCAGTATAAATTTTATCTGGAATCCATAATTTATAAGCATCTGGAAAGCCTGGATGAGGTGTAACAATGCAGATTGCTTGAACCACGCAAGCATTCAACCAGTTTCATACAGGTGCAAATCTGGAGGGGGATAGGATTTTAGGATATGATTTAGGCTGGATTTAGGATTGGATTTAGGCTGGATTTAGGATTGCTGCAGTAGGATGTGTCTCCAGCTGACTGTAGCACAGAGCTGTTTAATTTCCTTGCATTAAATACCATATGCTCTCTCTTTGTGCCAAACACTGTACCAAACACTGGCATGCTGCTGCCACTAATATTCCCTCTAGGAATGATGCCATGTGCCTTAAAAACCCCCTCTCTAGAGCTCTGCTCTGTTTCTGTAGGACTTATTGCTCACAGCCAGTTTTGGTGCAGGAGCAACATAACTGTTCTTCCTTTTGGGTGCAAAATCACTTCCATAATTCTGGATGTCAACAAAACTGTATGGGTAGGTTGGCAGTGTCCCTCTGCCACTGAGCTATGGGGTTTGATGGCATTGCATTCCAAATAAAAAGCTTTTCTGGGAAAAATCTATGTTCTTCCTTTTGAACTCCATCTCCTAATTCAAGCTCGTGTCCAGCTTTTTTTCTTGATGTATTTTCACAAAGAGATCAGAATATTTGTTTTGAGTGTATTTTGCCATCCTTTGTAAAGTGCTGTTATTTCCTACTAAAAAATGATAAATTTTAAAGCAGCTTTTTGAGGTGAACTCTATTTGGCATGTTTGGGGGTTTTGCTGTACCTTTTTTCCTGTGGCTCTGACACGTGCTGCTCACAGAGCCCAGTAAGGAACTTTTTGTGAGGAACCCGACAAAGATCATACCAATGTCTCATTATTTCTGCTTTTGAGTCCCCAGATAATCACAGGGAACTTATTTGGGTACTAATGTGGAAGCTGTTAAGTGGCTGTGCATGACTTCCACTGAAAATCAGCGTTAATTAAAACATAATTACTTTAAATTGTCGTGATACTTTAGAAACAATCTTAGAAACACGGAAGGGGAAAGCGACTGAATTGATTTCAAATGAGATCCTGCACGTCCAGGCAATTGTGAGGATTTTAAATGGAATTCTCCTGGAACAGGGGGTGGGAAAGCAGAGGTCAGGTACTGCCTGAAGCAAATTAATGACCTTGGGAAGCTTTTCCTGGGATCCAGGCTGACTAATTGCTGTGATTTGTCATTACTGGAGCAGAGATGGCCTACCAGGCAATGGGGCTTTTCACCAAGTTCTGCCATAAAGAAGCCATAAGTAACTAATCAATAAATGCAATAACCATAGCAGGACCGTATTTGCAGCCACTGAAAATTTGGGAGAAGTTAATCTGGTCCTTGCAACACTAAAGTCACGAAGGAAGTGATTTCCTTCCTTATTAAAGGCTTTAAATTGAATTAATTAATATTAAGTTGGTGGTTTTCTATTTCATATATAAATATATCTATTTCCTACTTAAATTAAAGGTACAAAAGCTGTATTTATATCCAAGGACAGCTAACAAAATGCAAAAAAGACCATAAAATAATATGTAAATAAGACTATTGGCATTGTGTCTGCAAGGGCTTGTCCTCTGTCTCGTCCCACAAAAATTGATTTAAAAGCATCCCCTTGTTGGATTTAAAATGACTTTAAAAGCAAAAAGAAGAAGTTGAGACACTTGTGAGGGGAATTTTAAGGAACTCCTGGAAAAAGCAAGAGACAACCTGGAGGGGTGAGAACATGGAGATGGGGACCCTTCTACATGAGGTGCTCCGGACAGGGGAAATGATGGTCTTGGGGTGGATATATGGGTGGCAAAAGATGGAATGTGTTTTCTTAGTCATGGAAAGACTGGGAAATGAGACGGGAAAAAAAATGTGACGGTTTTGGGTCAAGTTTTGGACAATATTCGCCTTTATCAGTGAGATGATTTTCTTTTAAAACCATGAACCCCAGAAGGGTTTGGGTTGGAAAACACCTTATAGATCATCCAGTTCCAACTCCCTGCCATGGACACCTTTCACTGTACATATTTCTTTTTTATGGACAGAACTGACATTGCCATGTTTGGTTGCAGAGGTTGAGGTTCTTTTATTCAGTTTTTCAGCAGAAATGTTGCTTTCCAAATCTAATAATTTCTAGTGATCCTTGATTATCCACGGGGACCAGGGAAAAATAACTGGGAAAAACCCAATTGTGGAAAGTAGGGTTATAGCTGCAAGGTTTCAGCTGTTGGGGTTGTAACTTGATTTGCCAGGCAAAGTTGGTGGGTTTTTTTTTTTTGCAAAGAAAACAAGGAGAGAGGAAACTTATTTTTGAGGTTCTCCCAAAATCTTCAGGATTGCAGTGTAATCTTGAAGTGTTTTCAACAGAGCAATAAGACACAATCTCTGTGCCTAGAGATGCACAGATTGCTTTCTTTTATTTATTTCATATTTTAATTTCTTTGTTTGCAGTCCTACAATTCCCACCATCCAGGGCTCTCTGAGATAATGGAAGCCCTGGAGAGATACGGTGGCAGAGATGGTGATTACTCCGATTCCAGGGCTGAGGTGTCTGTATCAATCACATCAAACTGAGATCCACGGGCTTGGAAAAGATGTCCTGGAGGAGGGAATGTGTGTGTGTGAATGAAAGGATGAACCACAACACCCTGAAAGGAGCATAACCTTCCACTGCTTCACAGGGTTTTGTGCCAGTGGAGCTGGGGGGGGGAAAAAAAATCATCTGGCCAGTGGAATGTGGAGCAAATCGGTTGTGAGGGGGTGTGTGAAAGACAGGAGCTTTCATTGGAGGGAATAAATGAAAAATCAGAGAGTTTTTCTCAGGCTGGAATGGAAAAAACTCCCTCTCATGAGACTCCAAAGGGAGCAATGAGATGAGATTGTTCTACCAAAACTGGGGGAAGTCGTTAATGGGAAAAATACCTCTAAGTTCCCTGCTTGCCAGGCAAAAATACCTACAAGTTCCCTGCTTGCCACAGGTGACAGGCAAAATTGAATTTATATTTTAATTCATGACAGGGAATTGCTACTAAGCACCTTCTATTTGTAAACCTGATTTAGCAGCGACTTGTGCTTTGGGAAGCAGATGGTTCTTGCCTGTTAGTCGGAGCACCTTTGGGGAATTGTGCCTTCCAGGAGAGGAAAAATAGTCATAATAAACTGGTGTCATCTTTAATCTTGACTAACAAATTTCCAGTGCTTCTTTTGAAAGTGGGAGTCAGGGAGGATGAGCCCTCTGAGCTCAGAGACACCGTGAGAAGCAGAGACAGGGACCCGTGTGGCTGAGCTGCAGATCCAGCCCCGCGTTCCCAGGTGGGGTGTGGGAAACATCCCTGTTTTCTTGGAGCTCAGCTCAGACTCCTCCACTTTCTGGGGTGGCCCTGCAGGGAATGTGAGCAGGGATAAAGCTGGATGTGGGGATGGATGGGCATCACTCCTCAAGAACTGCAGTTCTGTTGTAAAAAGTGCTGGCTTTGTACTTCCAGGAGAGTGGGGAGCTGGGCCTGAGCTGGGCACAGCACAATCCCTAAAACCCAGCAGGAATCAGCCCTCCTGGATAAAACCACTCACTAATTTTAGCCTTGAAGTTTGTTTTGCTCTCTCAGCTGTCTTTTAACTCCCATCTTGCAAGAGCTTGTGCTGCCGTTTCCTTCTCGGGAGGTACAATTTCCAAAGCTCTTCCCACTTTTCTCTGGGAGCTTTGAGGGGGGGGAAAAAAAATGGAAATTTTCCTCCTGATAACTGTGTGTAATTTGTGTTAATTTGCAGCCACTGCCTCAATAATTCATGTGACAAGCTGAGCCTTTGCTCTGGCAGAGGATTCATCTCAGCAACCCGAGTGTGTCCGTGTGTTTACAGTCGAATCCAACACACTGTGATGTTCCTGCTGTTAACTTTCCTGTCGGATCATGGAATCTGGGACCCTTTAATGTGTGTGTCTGACTTTGCCTACTATCAAAAATTTAAGGTGGCAGTAAATAATGAAGTAGTTTTGTTTTCTCTCCAGCTCTGAAGAACAAACAAGGGAAGGGAGGGGTGGGGGGGAGAGGGGAAGCAAGAACATGAATTTTTAAGCTCTTTCTTTTCTTGCTCAGCCTGGGGGAGGCGAAGGAGAAATCCAAAGAGTCCAGCCAAAGGATGATGCTTCTCCTGGGGTGGGGTCCTGCACAGTGAAGATCAGGGCTCACCCAGACTGCAGCAGGACCTTCATGAGAACTCCTTCGTGGCTCTCTAGAGGAAAAAATCCTCCATTTTTGAGGCATGTATCGTGTTCTTTTCCAGAGAAGGATGTTAAGCCAAGTTCAGCTATAGCAAGAAGTGTCTCTGAGTTAGATCTTGTCCAAGAGTGAAAAACTGAACGTCTTGAGGGATTTTCCTGTTTTTCCCTCCCCTTACACTGGCAAGTAAGAAAATCCAGTGACTCCTGTCCCTCCAGAGAGTTCTGCCTCAGTTGCTGCTTAAAGAGCTTACCTGTGGCATTGGTTTCCCTTGGATTTGTTTCTCTTTAGTCTATTTTTGAATTTGAGACTGTATAAATGATATAAATAGCAAACAGGGACATTATAAATGGATTTTCATACACAATCCTAGGGCAACCTCAAGGAGAAAAAGATGGGGCATTTTAATTACAAACCAGTGATTTTAAATAATGGTTTTGGTCAGGATTTGCTCCTTTTTCAGATACTGGTGATTCTTCTGGTAATGAGGGGTTGTGGTGGGAGAAAGAAACCTTCAGAGGTGGGGTTTGAGGGTGATAATTAAACCCTTGTGGCCTGAAGGCTTCCAGACCTGAGCTCAGCTCAGCAACCCTGCTCTGGAGCCAGGCTGGGAGAGCTGGGGGGGTTCACCTGGAGAAGAGAAGGATCCAGGGAGACCTGAGAGCCCC
>JAWWLV010000577.1:0-10242 GCA_035041135.1 Platyrinchus mystaceus | reverse complement strand
GAGGTATAAGGGGAGCAAAAGCCCAGAGAGGTGGGGAAGGTGGAGAGGGAATGGTTTGAACTGGGATGTGAGGGGAGTAAAAGCCCAGAGAGGTGGGGAAGGTGGAGAGGGAATGGTTTGAATCGAGGTATAAGGGGAGCAAAAGCCCAGAGAGGTGGGGAAGGTGGAGAGGGAATGGTTTGAACTGGGATGTGAGGGGAGTAAAAGCCCAGAGAGGTGGGGAAGGTGGAGAGGGAATGGTTTGAATCGAGGTATAAGGGGAGCAAAAGCCCAGAGAGGTGGGGAAGGTGGAGAGGGAATGGTTTGAACTGGGATGTGAGGGGAGCGAAAGCCCAGAGAGGTGGGAAGGTGGAGAGGGAATGGTTTGAATCGAGGTGTGAGGGGAGCAAAAGCCCAGACAGGTGGGGAAGGTGGAGGCTCTGAGGCTTTAAAATGGAGATTCTCAGGGGGTGAGCTGAAGAAGGAGAAGCCCTGGCTGGGGGAATGGGGCTCCTCCTCGGGTCAGGAGAGCTCAGAGTGGGGCACCAGGGCGTTCCCTGTGTCCCTGAGCAGCTTCCACCTCCATCTCCCGCTGCTGACTCAGCAGCTCCTCGGGTTCAGTCCCCTTATCTGTGCTGGTTAACGGCACTATCAGCGCAAACCTCGCCTCGTGCCAGCCAGCTTTTGCCGCTAATAAATGGGAATGGGGTGTAAAAGTGATGAAAAGCAGTACTTGGGACCTTTATCTGTCCATCTGAAGCCGTTTCCTCATTGCCAGGAATCCATGGTGCCCGCCCGGGACCTGCCGACGTGACTCCTGAGCTCTGCCGGTCACTGGGACGCCGGTGAGTGACTCCCCCGTGCTGATCATGGACTTCTGATGCCTTCCTGCCCTTCCTCCTGAGAAGTTTTCCCTGTTTTCCCGAGGGTTTCCACACCAGAGCCCCTGTTCTCCCGTGCTGTTGCCTTTTCCCCCCCTGTCTGGGAACGCCGCTCCGTTCCCACCTCCCTGTCTGGGTGCTGCTCTGGTTTCTCAATTCCAGGCTGCACCCCAACTCCAGGCTGCACCCCACAGCACCTCCTGCTCCCCCCAGTGCTCCCATTCCTCCTCCCAGTTTGGGCAAGGAGCCTCCCACGATGGGACAGCACCAGACAAGGAGGGGGTGACGATTTCCCTGCCCACCCGGTGCCACCTCGGGTGGGTCACCCACCCGCCAGCTGAGGGATGGGGGGCTCTGGGGGGTCTCTCAGCCCTCCTGTGCTCCCCCCAGGGCTGGTGCTGACTGGGAGGGTTCCCCTTGCAGCCCCACAAACCCCCCCTGCTTGGAAGGCAGATAAGATACGGCCGGGTCTATATTTAGACTTGCTTAGTTCTGCGGAACGTGCCGTGTCCTTGAGCTCACCTGGGCGTCCCCAGAGGGGACAGCGAGTCCTGCCTGCCACGTGGAGCCCTGGGAAGCACCAGCTGGGGAGCACTTGCCTCCTTCCACGTGCCCTTTGTGCCCCCTTGGTTCAGCTCAGGGTTGTTTTTCACCAGGTAAAGGGATTTTTGTTGTTGTTGTTTCCCTGTCCTGGCTCAGGCTGAATGTGGAGCTGCTGCCCAGTTCCCAATCCTGAGCTTATATCTCTGGTTTGGGAGCTCTTCCATAAGGAGGAGAGCCCTCCTCAACAGAGTTTCCCTGCTGGGTTGCTTTCCTTCACTGTTTTCTGCTGGCACTGTGGTGCAGGCAGCTCCTGTCCCCATCTCTGCCCGTGCTCCAGGGACACTCCATCCTTTCCTTGGGTTCTGCACTGCCTGCCTGGACACTCAGGGAATTCCATGGCCTGGCCAGTGCTGGACAGAGGAGGAGAAACCTGGGTTTGTGCTCTGCTGCTGCCCAGGGTGGCCTCCAGCACTGCCCTCCTTGTTGCACACCAAGGACAGGGCACAAAAAATGGTGGTTTGGCCCCGTTTGATGCTCCAACTATGAACTCTCAGGGGGAAATCTGGGGTCTGTACCAGGCTCTTGCCCCACCCAGGGGCTCCTGAGGTGCCAGAAACGCTTCCTGCTGCTTATTTCACATGTCACATGAATTTCAAAGCAGTGCAGGCCCTTGTGACAAAGTGTCTGTGCCTGGTTGTGTGACCTCGGCTGCAAGGGAACTTCAGGGAAAGGATGAGGTGGGATCTGAGGGATTTGGGTGCCCAAAGCCAAGGGTGATGCGAGACCCACCGGCAGGAGGGGTGAGCGGGTCAGGGGTGGCTCTTTGCAGCCTCCTCTGCTCGCAGACACCTGAGTCAGAGCACAGAAAACACCATTTCTGTGTCTTTCTGCAGCCCAGGCAGAGCACCGTGTGCTGCAGGGTGGGCTGAACCCAGAGGGGCTGGAGTGGGATTGCTCCAGCTCCTCCCTGGCAGGGAGAAAAGCAGAATTACCCAGCAATTTCTCAAAAGAGGGGAACAACTTCAAACCCTCTGCTCACCCACTCGCTTCCTCCAGCAGCAGGAAAATTGCCAGGGAAGGAACAGGGCAGGGCACAGCTCTGCCTCGGTGTCATGTGCTCTGCCTGGGCTCAGCTCCCCATTTACCTGTCAGCTTGTCCAGACAGGTGGGAGAAACAGAGACCTGGGAGCCAAGTGCTCCTTGTGACACTCCTGGGACAGGGAATTGCCCAGGGAGGACCCAGGATCTCAGCAGGGCTTGGGCTGGGGGGTCTGGCCCTTCTTTGGGGTCCCTGATCTGCAGCACCAGGCTGTGGTTCTGCCCCAAAGCTCCAAGGGAAACCAGCAATTAATGGGAAGGTTTGACAGTCCCTGGGATTGTTTTATCTTCCATCTCCCTGGTGAGGGGTGACACAGGGGTGTCCCCTTGGTCTGGTCTGACTTCTGGGTCACACCCCTGGTCTGACTTTTCTCCTTGCTCTTTTTTTTTTTTTCCTTCCCCCTCCTTCTGGCTCGGGGCTCTCTGTTAATCCCTGGCTGCTGCCTTTCTAGTTGTCCTTTAATCAGCTGATAAAGATCTGCTGGAAAATCGCTGCTGGTGGCTCTTAAGGAGGCTGGAATTTGTCGGGAAAGCCGGGGCTGGAGGGAGGTGCTGTTGGGCTCCGGCTTGGGGGAAAGGTGGGAGGCAGAAAGCAAAAAGAATTAATGCAAGTAATGGATGTGAGGATGTCACTGCACCAAACTGAGCTCCCAGAGCTTGTGCCCAAGGCAGGGATTGTCTCTGAGGAGCTGAGAGTTCATCTGGTCCCTGGGGACGTTCACTTGTAGCTCCACACGTGTAAATAATCCTGGCTCTGGGATAACCTTGGAGATGACACAACTTGGAGGTTTTTTTCCCCCTAAATTGGAAATATCTCACTGCTCTGTCTCTCCAGTGAAAGTGGGTCCTGGATACAGTGATTTTTGGGTCCAGTCTTGCCCAAAATCTGGCAGCTCCCGTGCTTCCCACTCAAACACAGCAGTGAGACTTTCAGTCCCGTCATGCTGGATTTTGGGAGCTGATTCCCTCAGTAAGATCCTGGCAATGCCACTTCTTGTCTGCTGTAGTGCTGAATTCCTGGGAAATCTGTTGGTGGGGAAGCCTCCTGGCCTTTATCTAGGGCTTGCAACAGGGGCTGGTCAAGGCTTGTGTGTCTGTGGTGTTGGTTTAGGGTGACTAATCCATCACCAATCAACCCCTCTCCGTCTCTTCCTGCTGCTCCAACTGCAGCTTTCTCCATGTCAGGATTTCCCCACCCTCATAAATAAAATGCCTTGCAACTAATTAAGAAATAACAGTGGAAACACTGTAATTGGAGCAGCCAAATAGATGTGAGGGACTTTAAAAAAGTGATTTCTCCTCTTTGATGAGGTGGGTTTGGGAGTAGCTTGGACAATCCTGCACAACCTGCTTCCAGCACGGGTCAGCCAAAGCCAGCAGGGCTCTGTTTCTGGGAATGTCGTCCCTCTGTCACCTGGAATCTCAGGAAATGAGTCTGTTGTGCCAAAGGCCACTGGAGCAGCTCGGCAGCCTCAGAAGGGCCCCAATCTCTGAGCCTCTCGTTGATCTTTCCCACGTCCGCGAGGACTCCGGGAATCCCAAGACCTTCAATCCTGGACTCTTCCTCCGGAGCTCCGGGCTGGTTCCTTGCCAAGAGAGGAGCTGGAATGTCCCGAGTTGAAAGGGAAACCACGAGGCTCATCCAGTCCAGCTCTGACCCCAAAATCCCACCAGGTGTTTCCCAAAGAGCTTTGGGGCAGCTTTGGGGCTGTGCCCACTGCTCTGGGGGAAGAACCTTTCCCTAAAATCCCTCCTAAACCCCCCCTGGCACAGCTTCATGTTGTTCCCTTGGGCCACCAGCAATGTCACACAGTCCTGACATCCACGTGCTGCTGGAGAGCCTGGCCTGGCTCAACCCTGAGCTTTAGGCAAGGTTTGAACTCCCCTGCTCAGCCAAGTCCCAGTTCCTCTCCCAAATCTGTTTCTAGGGGGGGAACTTCTGTAGCATTTTGCAGCTTAATCAGCTGGGGTTTTTCCCCTCCCATCTCCAGCAGAAAGGCCAAGGTGGGCTCGAGGGGATGACTGAAGTGTTTCCTGTGTGCAGGTTGTTGGGGGTTGTGTGGTTTCCTCTCTGGAGGGTGACAGAGCAAGAACCTGTTTGCAAACGTTTCGAAATCAGGGAGAAGCTCTGAAGGAGTTTGGTATTTCCCACATGTAGGGACAGCTCCTTTCTGTTGGCCTTTCCTGAATTTTTCTTTTGGAATAGGAGAGGAAAGGACTCCTTGGGTGCCCTTACCTTGGAATTGGGAAACAAAGGCACAGACAGAGCAATTTGGAGCCAGAGGAGGGGAGGGTGGAAATCTGGGAAGGGTTCAGGTGACCCCCAAATGCCACAGGGGGGGTGGCATCTATGGAAATAATTGCTGCTCTGACTGGGTTGGAGCAGAGTTTTCCCTCTGCCCTGTCCTTGCAGTGCCCTGCAATTAGCTGGGTGCAGTGGGGGTGTTCCTGGGAGGCAGAACAACGGGGATATCAGCCTGGGAATCGTGTTGACTAAGCTAAAGGTGGAGTTTCCATTGGAAACATTAGCTTGGAGCAATAACCCCCGGTGATAAGAAGTGAAAATGGGGGAGAGGGAGGCAGCTCTTGCCTGCTGCTCCTGTCTGCAGCTAAAATGGGAGGGGTGGGAGAGGCAGAGACAGCAGAGGAGTTGTCAAATCCTGCAGCTGGTGGGGGTTTGGTGCAGGAGCCTGTTCTGCAGCTGGGGATGCCCCTGTGCCCAGCCAGCTCTGCCACCCCTCCTGATGGCTCTCCTGGAGCCCTCTGGGTGTGGGCACAGACCCTGCCCGTGGAATTCCTGGTCCTTGAATTCCAGTCCGACCTCAGTGGCTGCAGGGAGCAGGGATGTGCTGGGAACTGAGTGTCCCCTGTCCCCAAACAAAGCAGCAGCTCCTCCTCAGATGCCTTTGGTCGCTCCAGACTGGATTTTCATTTGCTCTGGGATGGTTTTTTTTGTTGGTAGGTCCCAACAAGCAGCTTAGTCAGGGCCCTGTGGGTGAGGCTCAGGCTGAGCTGCCCCAGCCTGTGGGAAGTCATAAAACACGGAAAAACCACCTCAGGGGGACAAAAACTCTTTCTGTACTTTGTCCCCCTTTCTCTCCTGAGCTAATGAACACTCAGGGCAGGGTCAGTGCTGGCTGAGAGCACGAGCTCTGCCTCCCTCTGCAGCCTCCCCTTCCTGCTCCATGAACATGAAATCATGGATATTAAGGCTTAATATCAAATATTAAGGCTGGAAAAGCCCTCTGAGATCATTGGGTCCCACTGTTCCCCCACCATGTCCCCAAGTGCCACATCCCTGTGGCTTTGGAACACTTCCAGGGGTGGTGACTCCACCACTGCCCTGGGACCTGCTGTGGCTTCGTAGGGATGGGAATTTTGGGGTGTCTGGTGAGGTTGGTCCCCCTAAATCCAGGCAGGGCACCCTTGGTGAGTCACAGGGAAGTTGGATGGGGCTGGATCCTTCCTGGGAAGCGGTGCTGGATCGTTCCTCTTCCAGCAGCCGCTTCAGCCCTCGGTCACGGGGACACACAGGGAGTGCAACAGGCTGTTGTGCCAGGGTGTTGAAGTCTGGACAGGCTGTTGTGGCAGGGTGTTGAAGTCTGGACAGGCTGTTGTGGTAGGGTGTTGAAGTCTGGACAGGCTGCTGTGCCAGGCTGTTGAAGTCTGGCTGTAAATGCAGCTCTACCGACTTAATCCAGCCTAACATCTCCCAGCTGCCTTTTCCCCCTCAATCACAGACAGCTTCCAGAGTGGGAGAAAAACCAGCCAGGGTTTTCATGACCAACATCCTCCCGGGGCTGCTCAGGAAATGAGGCACCCGTGGCCTTCTCCAGGGCTGCTTTTTTAGGCTGTTGTTCAGCCTTAATGCATTGGGAAAGGGTGTTGTGTGTCCGTGGCTCATGGATTGGGAGGCACTGGGGTCTCTTGCCTCGATGGAAAGGCTGTGGGAGTGACCAGGGGGTTGCAAGCAGGGATCTCTGCCAGGAGAATCCCTGGAAAAGCAGCAGCCTGTGTGGTTGGTTGGGGTTTCCTCCCCCAGTGTGTGCAGTGGCATGGGGAGGATGTCAATCCAACAGTTAAATTCAACCTGTGTGAAGTGCCAGCCCCATGGGGATGGCTGGAATATCCTGTTTGTGGGGTGCTGGAGATGGATAACGGGATCTGGGGAGCCCAAATCCCATGACTTGGCCTCATCCCACACGTGGGACACCCCCACCCCTTCTGTGCCAGGGCTGGGAGCTCAAGGGTTGCCAGGCTGGTTTTTCCCCCCTGTGCCCATCCACGGGAACGTTTGATCTGCCCTTGCTCTTTGCTCCATCTCTTGGCAAACTCTCACCCTTCCCTCTCCTGGATTTCCTGGCTTTGCCTCTGGAGCAGCAGAGTGTGGGAAGGTTAAAATGCAGCAGCCCCTCTGCTCCTCTGGGGGTGTCAAGGGGCAAGTTTGGGGTTCTTGGTCGTGGTCGGGGGTTGTTTGGGAGCTGCTTCCAAAGGCTCATCCCAGAATATCCACAAGGATCACCGAGTCCAACCCCTGGCTTGCACAGAGCAGCCCCCAAATCCCACCCTGTGCCTGAGGGTGTTCCCCAAAGGCTCCTTTGAGCTCTGGCAGCCCCGAGGCCGCGACCGCTGCCTTGGGGACCCGTTCTGTGCCCAACGTGGCTGTTCTTCCCCCCTCTGGGTGAAGAACCTTCGCCCAATATCCAACCCAACCCAGCTCTGAGCCGTTTCACCCACACAGGGGGGTTCACACAGGGAGGAGGAGCCCCCCAGTCAGGATCTTCACCGAAAAACCCACTCAGGAACCCCAAAATTCCGACGGAGCCCACGGCGACTCCACACCGGAGGATGCTCCACCCTTCCCAGCGCTGGTTTCTCCCCAGTTCCCGTGCTGTGGTGCCCACAGGTCCCTCACCAGTGCTGGAAGTGGCTGTTCCAGGCTGGCTGTTGCCTCCTGGGCCGTGTTTGCCCCCCAGGGCAGGGCCAGGGGTCTGTGGGCGCTCCGGCGATGCCGCAACTGAGACTTCCCCGGGCTGTTGCTCTTATCGGCTGTGCCAGTGGCCTCTGCTCGGGCTGGGGTGTGCCAGGCTTGCTCATCCTGCTTGGCAAAAGGTCTTGGGACCTGCCCCAGTGTCTGCAAGCTCTTGCATCAAGTTGGTCCAGAGAGGATGTGGGTGCACGGATGAGGCTCGTGGGGCGGAATGAGGGCAGAGCCCGAGCCAGGCTGGGGCTGAATTTCCCCTTTCCCTCTTCCCATGGGCAGCCAAAAAACCAGCCCCAACACAGTGAGGACGCCCCAAGGGAAGCTCTGCCAGCCCCCTGTCAGAGCTGCTGCTGCTCCTGCTGCTGCTGGGTGAAAAGTTGCTCTCATTTATTTGTTGGGGGGAGAGTTTGACAAAGGACGCGTCGCTCCCGTGAAAATCCCAGCAATCCATCCAGTGGGGCCTCCCGGGGCTCACAGGTCCAGGGGGGGCTCACAGGTCCGGGGGGGGCTCGTGGGGGCAGTGAGAGCTCTGTCTGATGTCTGTGGTTCAAGTGACAAATGTGGTGCCAGCGAGGAGTCAGGTTGGAGGCATTTTTGAAGCGGTGCCCGAGCCGTAATCTGGAAATCTGTTTACTTCATTCCTTCCTAGTCGGGCCAACAGCACCTGCAAATATTTTCTGCTTTTTTACCTGCACACGTAGGGTTTTGTTGCCTAATTGCAAGGTGAGATCTTGCAGAGATCTTTTGCCAATGTGGCAGAGAAGGGCTCGTAAAGGGCCGGGTGGTTTTTCTGCCTGGCGAAGGTTTTGTCCCGCGACGCTCGTCTCACCCTCGTGTCCCTGCCCTGCCCAGGCTCCCTTGGCCCCTCTCCCAGGTCCTTGAACAGGCTTTTCCCATCCAGGTTGGATGCAATCTGTGCCTGGGCTCCAAGGGAGCAGCACATCCACCTGCCTCACGTGGTGTTTGCTGGGGGACGAGTCCCTGCGCCTTCGGATGGGGGAGGCTGGATGTGTTTGCAGGGGCTGCAGCTCCTGCAGGGTCTCCTGGTGGCTCTGGCACCTTTGGAGAGTAGTTTGGGGAAGGAGGGACCTCAAAGACCACCCAGTCCCACCTCCCTGCCACGGGCAGGGAGCAACTTCCACTGGAGCAGGTTGCAACTTCCACTGGCCCAGGTTGCTTCAGCCCGGCCTTGAACACTTCCAGGGATGGGGTTTCCTCCTAGAAATCCATTCCATGGCCTCACCACCCCCACAGGGAGGAATTCCTTCCCAATATCTAATCATCTGTACAGAAATTACCTAATAATCTATACAGAAATATCCAATCATCCTTCACAGAGGAGTCAGGAAAGGTGGTGTCGCCGCGTTGATGATGCTGGAAACCCAAACCTGGCTGTTTGGGGACTGTCCCTCTCTTCCCTTCTGGTTTCCCAGACTCTGGAGGTGACAGCAAAAGGGTCCCCGTGCTGCTGGAGGGTCTTGGGGGGGTTGCTGAGAGTCTCAGAGGGCTCAGGAGCTCTGTCTGCTCTCCTGTTGGAGCTTCGCTGCCGGGGATGTGGCTGCTCCGGCGGCTGCTCCTTCCTAACCTCGTTACTGGGAGCACTGGTGGCTGTAATCGGGTTCAGTCTCGCTCACTCCCACCCCACAAAACACCGAGGGAGCCCCCAAGTGCTGGATTCCTCCCCAGGAATGAGATTAGCTCCTGTTCCCCGGAGAAAGTTTATCTTTGGAAGTCTTTCTCACCTTCCTGACAGTGATATTTGCGGCTCATCACCACCACCCCTCCCCTCCAGCTGCCTCCTCGCAGCCGCACTGGGGCAGACTGGGAGCAGTCTGGGCTCTCTGGGGGTGGGAATTGTCACCTTCCCATGTTCCTGGCACGGAGCAGCCTCTGCCCGTGGGCTGGGGGCGTGCGGGGAGGGTTTCACACCCGATCGAATCCACGGGGGAAAGGGTGGCATGAGCCGACTTGCGTCAGGGAACCAAAACCTGCCGGTCCCGTGGCACCACCAGCCCTTGCCAGGTCTTGCCCAGCTCCCCGGGAAGCTGCAGCCGCTCCAGGTCTTGCAGGAAAAGAAGTGGGGGGTTTTTTTCCAGCCTGGAAGTGGAGGTGAAGGGCGGCTCGGGGGGATGCAGGAGCGTGGAAATCCCGGGAGCTTCCCCTGCACAGGCTGAGCTGCTGTGGGAGCTCCCTCTTCCCGGGAAGCTGTCGATCCGCTGCCTAATGAATCTCATGGAAAGCAGCTCAATCACAGAGCTCCGGGGAGCTCCAGAAGGAAATGATTTAATTGTCTTTTTTAACGGGAAAAAGGGTTGGTCGCGTGCCGCAGCCGCATCTTGTGAATGGGCTGATTTGGAATGGAAAAAGGGGATTTTTTTTTAAAGAAAAGGAAAAAAAAAAAAAAAAGGCAAATTCGTTGCCAGAGGAGCTGAGAGACTGAGGAGCATCGTGTTGTTTTGGCTGTGTGGTGTTAACTGAGTGTGAGCCGGGAGAGCACGAAACCCTCCCTGGGAGCCGCAGAGCCCGTGAGGCAGCACAAGGGGAGGGTTTGCTGGGATTTCAGAGTTTACTGGGATTTCACAGGGTTTACTGGGATTTCACAGCGTTTACTGGGATTTCACTGGGATTTCACGGCGTTTACTGGGATTTCAGCCTCCAGCCTGGTCCTTCCAGCCTCTCGGGGGGCTTCGCCGGGGTGACAACGGGGCGGCTGCGACTTCGCTCTCACCAGCCCCGAAACTGGTTTGGCCTCTCTGG
>JAWWLV010000576.1:0-10245 GCA_035041135.1 Platyrinchus mystaceus | reverse complement strand
CAGAAAGTGCATTGCCATATCTGACTTGGCCACGCTGGTCCTCATGAAGCAAGATGATCATTTTAAGGAACTTGGGGGACACCCTAAACATTCCAAAATCTGCCACAGACCTTCTCTGCTCACTGTATCGAAAGCCTTGATGAGATCAACAAAGGTTGCATAGGGACCTTTGTTCTGTTCCCTACACTTCTCTTGCAGTTGTCTGAGAACAAATACCATGTCAGTGGTACCCCTGTTGGCTCTGAAACCACATTGGCTTTCAGGTAGAAGTTGTTCTGCTATAGTGGGTATTAATCTGTTCAGAAGAATTCTTGCAAGGATTTTACCAGCAATGGAAAGCAGAGTAATACCACGGTAATTTGAGCAATCTGATTTATCTCCTTTCTTCTTGTACAAGGTGATGATGACTGAGTCACAAAGGTCTGATGGTAGTTCACCTCATTCTTAACAACGCACCACAAATTCCTGAAAATTAGCATGGAGTGCTTGGCCCCCATGCTTCCATATTTCAGGTGGGATTCCATCAACCCCGGCTGCCTTGCCAATTTTCACCTGCTGTATGGTGTTAAGAGTTTCTCCCATAGTGAGAGCAATATCCAATTCAGTTTTCACTGGTTGCTGAGAAATGTACTGCATTGCTGAATCTTTAACTACATGGCTGGTACTGAAGAGAGTCTGAAAGTGTTCAGACCATCGATTCAAAATCAAAACTTTATCTATGAGAAACATTTGACCATCTGCGAAGTAAAGGGCTTTGAACCTAGTGTGTAGGACTGTAAGCTGTTTTCAGAGCCTCATAGAATCCCCTGTAGTCACTCGTATCTGTGCATAATTGAATTTTTTTTGCTAGATTGATCCACTACTTGTTCTGGGTGTCACAAATTTTCTGCTGGAGCTTACTACAAGTGAGTCGAAAGGCTGCTTTTCTTACATGACAAAATGGCTGAGCAAGGTGTGCTTGGTGAGAAGTTCTCTTTAGATTTAATTACAAGGAAGTGTATTCAAACACATTCTGTCTTTCATCATATTGCAAATTTGCTCTTCTACAAGGAAATGAGGTGGGTAATAAAGGGAAAAGCTTTACTGTACCTTTTCATTTTTTGCTTGCGTACAAAGTATGTTGAGGAACTCTGGGGCGATATATTTTTTCCTTCATCTCTCAGTAAGATTTATTACTTTAACTGTGAGAAAAGAAGAAAAGACAGCTCTTTTTAAAAAGTATTTTCCCACTTAAAAATCAGGAAAACTAACAAACAAAGAAACCAATCAAACAAACAAAATACATACGAAAAACAACCACTGAAAAAGTGGCTACTTGGTCTCCCTTTGATTTTTGATGTTTTAAACCCTGGTGCTCATGTAATCAGTATGTGCCTACTTTGAAGGCATCAGGTCTATTCAGAAAGCTCTGTGTGATAAGCTACCTCAAAGCGTCATGTAACAACTAACAACTAGAGGAAATTTTATTTAGAGACGTGGTTTTGCACTTGATTCTTGATAATTGGATTTGGAAACCTAAATGTTTCTGGTTCAATGGTTAAATGACCCAAAAATGTTCCTAGGAGGCTGAAGGTTAAAGTAGAAATGTTCAGAAATCACAGAAGTTGCTAAGAGACTATTTAAGAGTAACAGGAGCACAGATGGTCTATACACCATTGAGGAAAAAAAAAAAAAAAGTAAACCACCATGAGGAATTAATTAGAAATAAACTAGTTTCCCTTTAAAAAGGTGAGCTCTGGCCATGCAAAGTTTAATGAAAATATGGCATTCTATAAATGAAACACATAGCAAGTAATCAGATAGGATACACAGTCACTCAGAAATTCTGATATATGTTGTAATTATGATTTGATAGATGACTGCTGACTTCCTATAGTACTGAGAGGAGGAAAACAAAATCAAACAAAATAATGAATGACCTACTACAGTACACTAGTTCCATCCTGTTTTATGGACACAAGATAATATAGTAATCCGCATGGTTCCCCTTATTTTCCCTCAAGGTTAAAATCACATTCTTCCTAAGGCATCTTCCTTGCATAATGGTTTAGATTAGTCCTTCAATAGATGCCATTCAAATAAGTTGCCCTTGGACTTGCATAAGTAGTTACTCTTTATAACTGGAAACTATTTCTCCTAGCATTCTGTGATACAATTCACAGACTATTCAAATTTCAAAAGAACCTGAAGCCACTGGATTTTCATACCCCACTGTTACAGATTTATTGTGCCGAAACACTTTTCTCAGCAGGTGACTACAGCAGAATTGCTGTCTTTAGATGCTTAATATATTCAATAAATCATAATGTCTAATTAAAATAGTGGCTACTTAGGATATTTTTTAAAATATATAAAATTAAAAATCTAAATATTCTACAGCCTGGTAAAAACTAATCAAGTGAGAAATATGAACACTCATGGTTACAAGCAGGTTTGTTTGTTTGTTTGTTTGTTTGTGGGTTTTGTTGTTGTTGTTGTTTGTTGGCTGGTTTGGTTTAATGGGGAATTTTGGGTTTTTTTTGTGGTTTTTTTTTTTTTTTCTTTTTTTCTACATCTGAATTTTCTCATGACATGAAACCACAAGTTCAAAAAATGACATGGAAGTGATAATATTTATCTGATAGACAACTAGAACTTCTGCTTGCCCACACAGGTGTAGTCTGTGGTATCAGTCTCAAGATATCACTTTTGGTATGATTACTTTGGTGAGTAACTAAGCTTTGGAATTACAGTTTTTAAATTCAGATGTGAAGTTAGACAAAGAGCATAGTATGTGAAAGGAGAAACAAGTCCCTAATGTGCTTGAAAAGGACATGATTATGTCATAATGCAAACATGGGTAGACAGAATGATTTTATATATATATTTATATATTTTATATGTATTTATATTTGTGTTATTTATATATATTATATATTTTTGAATGTTTATACACAAAGCAAAGTCTTTAAAGCAAAGTTTGTGATCAAACAGCATAAGGTTAGAAGTAATTATCATTGTAATGTAACTGGTAGACACTGAACACATACAAGTGCTTTACTAACATTCAATTACCTTATATAACTTCATATCTTACTTCCACCAGGGCACTTACAGCTCAAACATCTGGCTGTCGTATCCTTTGATGCCCCTTTTTTGCCCTGCTGTCACTTGTTTACTGTCACTGACAATAGTTGCTTCTTAAAAGTGATGTACCTCCCCACACGCACTTCTTTTATTGTAAGTTCACAAAGATACTCTCTGAAAGGAACAGATATGTTTAAAGCATTCATATGTAATGTTTCTGGGACAACCAAACCATGATTCCTTAGCCTTCCTTCTTCTCTGCCTGTTGTGTCTTTGGTAGGAAAACTGTTTTACACTTCATATGAAAAGATGTAAAATCCAGAAATGCTTTGGAACACACTGGAGCAGATTAGCTTCCTGGTATTTTAATTCTTGTCTTTCCTTTTGTTGATCTGCAGGGCTTTATGCTTGGATTTGGCAATGCTTTTGCATGACTGACTTGCAATTTTATCTTTGCCACAAGAAATTTCACCGTAAATGCCTGGGATTTACTAATCACCAGATGAAGCAGTTGAAAGCTTTCTATGGCAGTTTCTGCACCAGTTTAAGTAGAAGCTGTTGTAAGTTAATTTCTATAAAAGAGTATGGAGTGGACACTGGCCTGGCACGCAGTATTCCAGATGTCTAACAGGAGAGACTTTGCTACACATTCTCAAAATTGTAAAGTTTGGATAAGATATCTGTGTATTGAATATACACACACAACTATTTTTTACTTATTTTAGAAAGGTAGAAGGTGAGTATTGAAACAGAACTAGATATTGGTGAGCTTCACATGTATTATAAATAAATTCACTTCCAGAGATTTCATTGTCATTTGCATACTGAAGTCGAAGTCATGTGAAATATTAAAGGAAACCTGCATATTTTAAACTCTTTAGTGATGGAATTTATAGTTTTGTGCCTATAAATTTAAACTAATGTAATTCAACCATGCCTGTGCACAGGCAGCTGGTGGTCATGTATTTACAAAGGACATCATGTACTGTTTGAATATAAGAAAGGACATAATGTACTGTACTCTCCCTCTGAGACATGCAAGAGGGAAAATAATTTTTCTTTCAGGAATGCTCCCTTGTCAGGTGGTTACTAGAGATCAGTGTGATGTGTTCCTATTTTCTTGTCAATTCCAGAAAAGAAATCCCAAACTTCTAGAAGGAAGTCACAGGTAAAATTTCATTGATTATGTCATATCATCTAGTAAAGCAAAGTAGGCAAATAAATTTAAATAATCTGAAAAGGCTTCAAAAGTATTCAGTTTTGCAGAGAAATATGCAATGTTTTATTTTCTATTATATTTGGTTTTATTTTATATGATGAACCAATAAAAAATTCAAGTTCCTTGTAAGTTAAACAAACCACAGTTAGAGAATGGAAATTGAAATTTTGTTCATTGCTGAATAATAGGGGTACTGAGACTGTGGTAAAGTTGTTGAAACTGAAAACATGGGGAAAATGCTTTGATTCAATGGAAAAAATTGTAATGAAGTAAATAATTTAGTCATAGAATCATAGAATGGTTTGGGTTGGAAGGGACCTTAAAGATCATCGACTTCCTGTTCATCTCATCACATCCCATAGGCTTATGTACAATCAGGTTGTTCAGCTGGTCATGAACATGAACTTTACTTACAGTAGGAGGGACTTTGCTCCCTCAGTTCCCATGAGGCAGTCCATCCACTCAAGAAGTATGGGAAGAGAGGTTGCTACTGAAGACCAAGGCAAGAATTTTTTGTGTACCTCAGCCTTTTCATCATCCATAGTTACCAGTTTACCAGCATTTGTCATTGCGGGGGTAGACCTTCTGTGACTTTCAGTTCCCAATGAATGAGAAAGTGAATCTACAATTCTTGCAGTGACTGACAGCATAATAGCTCTGCATAAGTCAGGTGTATCTGAAATTACATTTAAAAGCTGAACTTTGGAGTAATCTGCTTATTCTTGGAATACAGCACTCTTCTAGAGGTTAACTTCCTCAAAACAAAACACAAATTTAGTTTCATGAATCTGCAGTTAACCCTCAGCAG
This sequence comes from Platyrinchus mystaceus, assembly GCA_035041135.1. NCBI lineage: Eukaryota > Metazoa > Chordata > Aves > Passeriformes > Tyrannidae > Platyrinchus > Platyrinchus mystaceus. Next base: position 5,152 of record JAWWLV010000576.1, on the reverse strand, counting down.
TAGGGTTTTTTTGTCAGTATGGCCACCATTCTCTCTGTTACATTTTATAAAATCTGCTCTAAAGTTAATGAGACAGATGAATTCCCTTCATCTGTCCTGTCTGACTTCAGTTATTTATCACTTGACGATTATGGCAACTGTAATAAAGTAATTAGGAAAGAATCAGCCCAGCTGACAGCCTGAATGAATTTGAACTTTACTGGCCAGTATAGAAGAAGAAATAGGAATACCTTTTCTCTGACAGATGAAAAATGCATTTGTTAAGTAAGTGAGTAAAGCTGAATTGACAGTATCCAGCTGCTGTAAGGGCTCCCTGAGGCTTTCTCTGCTCCAAGCTAAAAAACCCCTTCTCTCACATCCTGTCTTCATAAGAGGGGTGCTCAATTCTATGATCATCTTCATCTCCCTCCTCTAGACTTACTCCAACGGGTCCATGTCCTCCTTGTACTGGGGTCTCGAGAGCTGGATGCAGTACTCCAGATGGGGTCTCTGGAAGAATCACCTCCCTTGATCGGTTGGCTATACTTCTTTTGATGCATCCCAGATATGTTGTCAGTTTATGTCCAGCTTTTCATTCATCAACATCCCCAGTCCTTCTTCTTAGGGCTGCTCTTATTCCATTCTCTGCCCAGACTGTATTTGTGCTTGGGATTGCCCTTACCCACATGCAGGAACTTGCACTTGGCATTCTTGAACTTCCTGAGTTTTGCAGAGGCCCATTCAAGCCTGTTCAGATCCCTCTGGATGGCATCCCTTCCCTCCGGCATGCCAATTGCATCACACAGTTTGGTGTCGTCAGCAAACTTGCTGGGAGTTCACTCGATCCCACTGTCCATGTTGCTGACAAAGATGTGAGACAGTGACAGTCCCAGTAGTGAACCGAGGAGCCCCACTCGTCACTGCACTTCACTTGAGCACTGACCCACGGACCACGACGCTTTGGGTGTGACCATCCAGACAATTCCTTATCCACCGAGTGGTCCATCTATCAAATCCATGCCTTTCCAACTTAGAGGCAGGAAAGTGTGAAATGCTTTGTAGAATTCCAGGTAGATGATATCAGTCCTCTTTCATTATTCATAACCCCATCATAGAAGGCCACCAAACTTGTCATTCATGATTTGCCCTTCATGAAACTATGTTGGCTGTCACCAGTCACCTCCCCATTTTCTGTGTTTCCAGGAGTGTCTGCTCCATGATCTTGCCAGGTACCAAGGTGAGATTGACTGGTCTGTAGTTTCCTGTGTCTTCCTTATTTCCCTTTTTAAAAATACTGGTTATATCTCCCCTTTGCTGGTCAGTGGGAACTTCACCAGGATGCCATGGTGTCTCAAATATACAAATAGTGGTTTATCCATTTCCTCTGCCAGTTTTCTCAGGACTCACTGATACTTTGCATTGGGTCCCATGGACTTGTGAATCTTCAGGTTCCTTAGATGTTCTCAAACCAGATCCTCTCCTACAGCAGGCAGTTCCTCAATATCCCTATCCCTGTCTTTGCCCTCTGTGACTCAGTGAATGTGGCTGGAGCCCTTGTGGGTGAAGACCAAAGCAAAAAACCCTCGAAACCTTAACCATCTCCATATGTTGAGTAAACAGGTCTCCTGTTTCAAGAAGATACACACATCTGATAGAAAATATTATTGACTGTATCAGATAGAAGAAAAGTAGTTCTAGTACAACCTATTTTCAAAGCAACAAAATGCCCAGTTACCACTTTACATTATGCAACATTCACAAGACATCTTCATTTATGAGCGCATCATGGTGGTAGGTACATTTAAGTGATGACTATCAAATAGTGCCTAGTAAATCAGACATTTATTTGTCCATGTCACGACTCATATAGTGAAGGTGTGTGTTCTAGAATTTTCACTGCTCTACAGCTGCTGTGATACAATTCTCCAGTATGACAGAATATTGAGTGGAGGTGATACCAGCCAAAGTCTAAAATACTTTGTTATGCAAAATTAAAGCAAGGTCAAACCAAGTGCAAACACCTTCTGGTGGTATGAATAACTGTGAGTAACTCTTTGTGATGGTTAGAAAACATAGTGATTGAGATTTCTGTAAAAAAAGTTCAAACAATGTCATGGATAGATTTGAGAACACTTCCCTATTTACTGGATGTGTAGAATTGGTTGTTCTCATTTAGAATACTAATCCTCTTTTTATAACATTTTTAAAAATTAGTAGGCAGTATTTCTTTTGAAAGAGGAAAGGCAGCATATTAAGGAAGTAGAAGAAAGAGGATAACTGGTCTTTTATGTGTAAGAAATGTTTAAATTAAATTACAAAAATGTATTTTATCAAGGAAATAAGATAACTCCATGTTAATACTTTGTGATAAAAGGCAGTACTGCGATACTAGTTGTCTGGTTTTTGACTGAGGATTTTGGGACTAAGAAAGAAAGAAAAAGAACAAAAATATTGACATCTCACAATAGTAGAATAAATCTCTACTGCCAGTTGGAAGGTACATCACTTCTGTACAGTGTATATAAATGCAAGGTGCGTGCAAAGGAGTTGATGCACAGAAGAATAACAAAGCTTGTGAAGGGTCTGGAAAGCAAGTCTCATGAGGAGCAGCTGAGGGAGCTGTGGTTGTTTAGCCTGGGAAAAGGAGGCTTGAGGGACATCTCATTCCTCTCCACAGCTACCTGAAAGGATTTTGGAACAAGGTAGGCAGTGGTCTTTTTTTCCAAGTAACAAATTTTAGGACAAAAGGAGTTGGCCTGAAGTTTCACCCATGGAATTTTAGATTGGATATTAGGAAAAAATTCTTCACTGAAAGGATGGTGAGGCATTTGAACAGGCTGCCCAGGGAATTGGTTTTAAATACCTGGTGATTTTTAAAAGATATGTAGATATGGTGCTGGGGAACATGGTTCAGTGGTGATCTTGGGACTGCTACGTTAACAGTTGAATACTCAGTGTCTTCTCTGATATAAATGATTCTATAAATAATAGCATTTTGGCTTATGGAGGTAACAAAAACAGATAAAGTACCACAATGTCACAGGAACAGTTGAAATATTACAATCCCTTCTGTCCATTAAATAGCATTATATATCATGAAGGGAACACTGGGATGAAGGACAGCTACCTTTGCGTGTCTGTTGTCTTGCACAGAGTGGAAAAACATTACAGCTGCGAGTGTGCAATCAGGCAGGTGAGATTTGGGTACATAAGAGATGAAGAAAATATGATGTGAGATTGAGTTAGAGGGAGCACTTATTTTCCTGCAGCAGCTTAATAAATAGCTTTTATAAAAATGGCTCCTGTTTTCACCCACCCACCCCTCCACCCACCCCTCCATTTATCTTAATTGTACTAAACACTACTTTAAATTCTTGTTTATAGTAACATTAATTTGATTGCAATCTCTAACTTTTAAATATCTGCTATTACGTTGCAGATGCTGTAATGATTTTCTGCATACCTTTTTTCACTCTGTTATTTAGAAAGGTCTTGTTTAGTTCTGCTTATTACAGTCTATTAAAATTCCTGTAGCATTTCAGTTTAGGCTGACAACATAGCCAAAGATGCTGCACTTGAGGGGCTAGATTACATAAAACCACATGCTTGGAGACCGTAATAGTGATTTATTGGGATGTGCTTATAACAGCATAGGAGAACTATTTTACTTTAGTCTTCCATCCTGGTCCTCTAGCTCTTTAAGTACCATTTATTACATGGTTCACTATGAGACATTTTTAACACTTGTCTGCCTGAGGATGTACTCATAAGACAGGATTGACTTGAATCATTCAGATACCTGCAGTACAGGGAAAATGAGGCATTGTGGGGTGCCTCCTTTCTAGACTATCCTCTGCAATATGAGATAAGGACTTTTTTCCAACGTCATGTGTGACCGTATGAGCCAGGCTTAAAATTCCTGTGAATCTGATACAAGAGATTCAAAAGATAAGTCATCTGTTGGCCGTTGGTAACTGTGCCCTTGATGGAACATGAGTAATTCATGGAAAAATGATTGCTAAAGTTTGGATGCCAGAAAGCGGTGTCCTTTCTCAGTTAAAAGCATGAGAAGCTTGCTGGAGGTGGATGATTCCAAACAGTAAGATTGCTTACTTATGTGCGTGCTTGCTGCTTGAAAAATTATACTCAAAAAAATACATTTTTCATTAAGTGTTTCAGCTTCATCTTTCAAAGTGAGAAATTGACTTGATAATCATTCACATAAAGCCTGCCAGAAAGTAAAAAACCCATCATCTCAAAACAAATCAGAAATTTGTATCTACTGGGATTTTTTAGAGAACAGTACCCTTTCTCTGACATGCAGATTTTGAGAAAAATGTGGTTTCTTCCGAGAATAATTTTAATTTGTTCTCCTCTCTTTAAATTTTCACATGTATCAGTCAGGGAACAGAACATAATGACTATAACTACAAAAATACTACAGAACTTGTTATTTCTTTTCCTTGAATTGAACTTGGATTTTATTACTTTTGCAGTGCACACAAGCTGAATTCTTGCTTATCCAGGTTTTTGTCATAAAATTATGTGTTCCAGTTGTCATATCGGGACTTCTGCCTTTGATTTGGTAAAAAACTCTCTGAAGTGTATGTATATGCATTTGTGTCTAACGCTGTTAGAAGTTTTCAATGCTTATGTTTTTATTATTGATTTAGTTTTTTGGTTCTACCTCTGAGATTAAAAAGTTTTCTTTTTGGAACTTGACAAATATTTTCTGACAAATAGTTCATTTTTATTCAGCAATATTGATGTCAAAACAGTGTACAAAGGAGAATTTTATAATTTTTTTCTTTTTAGTATGGAGATAAGGAAGTTAGGTAGATGTGATTTGTTCAGGTCATCTCTCTAACTGATGTCAAAAGCTAAGAATAGGGGGACTGGAAATAAATTTTCTTAGAGCCCAAGGGAGACAAGTTTTTGGTCAGGATGCCTGAGTTTCTGTCTCCATAATTGTAAAGGTAAAGGCCTTGAGCCTTTACTCAGTTTGGTTCCAAATTGTGTTCTTTGAAGACAGATTACTTTTGCTCAGTCAAAAATATGATACAAGAGATACAGGAGACAAGAGAGTGAAAGAAAGAGCTCCTTCCTTCCTTCCTTCCTTCCTTCCTTCCTTCCTTCCTTCCTTCCTTCCTTCCTTCCTTCCTTCCTTCCTTCC
>JAWWLV010000575.1:0-10264 GCA_035041135.1 Platyrinchus mystaceus | reverse complement strand
GCTTTTAAAAAGTTACAAAGAAAAGATTAAGCTTGAGAGTAATTCAGATCTCTCCCCTCTTGTTCTTTTTTTTTTTACATGGAGTCGAAAATGCATGGGTTTGTTCTGCAGAGCTCTCATAATCATTCTGCTATTTGCAACTTATTGAGGGGGACACAATAAGAGAGACATGTCTAGAGGAATAACAGGACTTCTGTAGGAACCAAGATTCCTCAAAAGCAGACCTTTGTTCATATATTAAAGTGAAAAAGTATACCAAAGAAGCCTCTCAGTCAACATCCCCTGAAGTCTTCCTATGTTGGCATCAGTGTTTTCTAACCAGTGAGCAAAGCTACCTGGGCACTAGTTGGCACCTGCAGATATTGTGGGTGTCACAGGGTGCTTGCAGGCTCAGCTTCATGTTAACTCACATAGCTTATGTGAGATATACCTTTATGCTAGTTAGTCAGTACTGCCATGCCATGAACAGCATACTGAGTGGAGCATGATATTAACAGCACAGTGCAGGAAGCAAGGCATGTTTGCACATTTTTGGACATAAACTTCATGCTAGCAGTATCCGTACATCAGTAAAATGACTTCAAGTACTCTTAGCAGAGCTCAGAGCTGCAGAAGCTTCCAACAGTATAGTGAGAATTGTCACCACTGAAATCCGTGGTTTTATCTGAAAGTACAACAAATCTATGCCTGCCTAAGTAGATATACAAAGTCGGGAAGGGCAGAAGTGATATTTCAGTTATCTTGTATATAGCAAATGCCTACACTAATTAGATAACAGTACAGGATGAGACTTTGAGGCAACTTTGAGGCAACTCAAATGCCATGAGATAAAGGCTACTAATTAAAATACACAGCCAAATACCTAAATCAAGAAATCTTAGTAACTTTTTTGTTCACAACCTGCAAAGTCAGAGAATCATATAATGGTTTGGATTAGAAGGGACCTTAAAGATCTTCTAGTTCCAGCCACCCCTGCCATGGGTGAATAAGTCACTACATTTCCATACAAATGCCAAAACTGTGATGGTTAATCAGTCTGCTGTCAGAGGTAGTTGAGAGGGGTTTGGGTGAGGTGGTCAGGGCTGCATCGCAGTCTGCAGCTTGCAAGCCCAGCTCCCTGGACCAGATATATTCCTTAACATCTCCAGGTGCCTTGACAGTGCCTTCTCTAGTTGCTGAATGCTTCAAGGTGTTGGGGTGGGCAACGACATATGCTAAACACAGAAGACACCATTGCAGAGTTTCGGGTTAGGTACTAAAACTGTTTTACAGTCTGTTTCCACATCACATGCAATGAGCATAAGAGTATCCTGTGGTAAATGATTTGTTTTAAAAAAACAAACAAACAAAAAGCCCCAGCACAAATCCCCCCTCCTTACCCCCCAAAATAAAACAAAACCAAACAAACCATAATCCAAAGAAAACCCAAACAAGCAAAGGAGTGGAGAGAAGACCTTCAATCTAACAATTTACTTATCAGACCAGGAACTCCAACTATTGACTTATAAAACACTGTCATAGCCAGAAGTATCAAATACATGGACACTAATAGTATACTTGAATTTTTTAACCTGATTAGTGATCATAACCAACCACAGATCTCAACTGCAGCACATACATGGGAAGGGACCTATTCTCAGCACTGATGAGGCAGAGAATAGAAGAGTCACCGTTTAATTAAATTTGCATGCACAGAACAAAAGTCACATTATTCACCTTGAAGAAAAAGAAACTCATTTACCTGCTCTCCTTACAAGACTAGCTTGATTAATCACTTAAGGGACTGCCTTACCTCTCCATTACCTTTTTCCATTCTTCAGCATCCATGTCTCTCCCAGAATGTCCAGGCAAAGGTGCCTGTCAGGATCAACCTGTGCTAGGGGTATTTTCTGACACTAACGGGATGAGGCAGCATCTTCTCAGGAGCTGCCCAGGACATGCTGCAAGGTAGCACTGCAGGAGGTAGTATACTTGACACTGCTCACATTGGCTTCTGGCTCAGCAGGACAGACTTGTGCAAGGCCTGTGCTATTTAGTCCTGCCTGGTGTGGGTCACACAGAGATCAACTAATTGCCAATTTTTATTTACTCTCTAAAAATTATTTTTTTGCACACTTCTGTTACATAGCTGTCATAAACAGTATCAGAGAAAAATGTCAGTAATTTCCAATGAATATTTGACTCACTTTAGCTAACGGCAGTTCCACGTGCATCTTTACAATCCACTGCTGTGACAAAAACGTTTTTTACTCAAAGACATCCATTTTAATGTTGCACAACTCCTTCTGCTGCAAGAACTATGATGGAGTAACTATATCAGTGGATAAGGAAAGCCAGTTTTATCCTGGGCTGCATCAAAAGCATTTTCTCATTTACATTTCGTAATGGAAACTCCATGCCCCCTTACTGTAGCCACAACTGGGGGGAAGGGACAGCTCAGGGTTTGGGTTTTTTTCCTCTGGAGGCAGGACTTTACTTTTGTCCTGACTCGGGGAGTGATGTGGAGGTGAGGGGCTCCGGGTTCATTTTTTTTTTTGACCCTGAGGGAGGTCCGGGTTCGCCTCCGTTCGCTCATGCCCTGCTCTGCCCACAGCCTGGACTTGCCTCGGGTTTCATCGGAGGAGCCAGTGCCATCTGCGGAGGAACTTTTGAGGGGAAAGGCTGCCCCTTCCCCTCCTCGTCCTCCTTCTCCGTGCCAATGGCAGTTTACACTCATTGATGAGAAAGGGGAGTTCCAGACAGAGCCAGTCTTTGACAGCACGAGTCCACAGGAGCAACCTTGTTCTCTTTCTCACTTTCCCCTTCGGGGGTGGGCAACAGTCAGCTGGAGGGCTCTGAGCAACCTGGACTAGCTGAAGGTATCCCTGCCCACAGCAGGGAGGTTGGAACTAGATGATCTTCATGGTCTCCTTCCAACCTGAACCATTCTATGATTCCATGGATAACATAGCCATTTAATGAAACACAAACCCAATAGGTTTTTAAAAAATTAGAAGGGAAAAAGACTAGAAGATTTTTCTGCTTGTGTGTGTCTTCCATGGATTATCACAAAATCCTCCCCATTAACTAAACAGAAAATCTCTTTGGTCAGCATTTGTCTTTGAGACAAATTAATCTCAAATGTTCTTGAAAAATGCAGGGTATAGAAGCTCTTTATGAGTATTACCGAGGAAGCTGTGCTCCATGCAAAGGAATCAGAAGGTAAAAAGTGTTGAGCAAATTTGTTTCCAGTTTTCTCTAATTTGCTTTCTAACAAATTAGAGGAGGTATTCTGTTTTCTGGTATGCAGCAGGACCCTTTTCTCAGGGAGACTCTCCCCAGTGATTTCATCCATACTACAACCACCAAGAAGCAAGCCATTTATATCCTGGGCATAACAGGACGGGCAGTCTGTGAAAGCAGGAGACTCTGTAGGTTTGGTAGAATTTCTATAGCTAAACAAAAAAGGTGCACATGAAGTCAGACAGCTGGGAATAGAAAGCAACCCTTAAATTGCTTCAGCTAGGGTAATAATTAGTAATTACCAAGGATAACACTTGCAAAGAAAAATACAATGTTGAGCAAATGATTCTGTCTGCTTTTATAGCAATTACAGATTCTTTGAAAATATCAGATATATGCAATGTATCTGTCTGAAAGAGAGAAACAATAGTTTTAGAGTCAAGAAATTGCTCAAAAAATGATGGCCCGATAAGATAAAATAATTTCTCAAACAGAATAAAACAAATAAATGGAATACTAATGACTGTCTAATAGCTATAGACTTCTAGGTAAGCCTGTAAATGGTTTACTCTTGTTTTTATGCTTATATGACAAAAATACAAATGTTTTAGTCTGTAAGTAGACAAAGATAAGCAGAATTTTGTTCCCTTTTCATACTATTTTCCAGTAATGCATGACAAATTAGCTTGCTGAGTATAAAAATCACCTGTTTTCAGGAAGAAACATCTGCCTCTGTCATACAGGGCTGTACACTGTGGTTATTTGAGAATTAAGTAGAGCTGATGTGCAGCACTAATGAAAAATGCTGGGAACCAGGATCAAATCACCAATAAGTATGCTTTCCCTGCTTACTGCAGGGCTTTGGATGCTGTGACTGCACAGTAGCTCCCCACAGCAACCAAAACGAAACCAGCTTCAATAACCTAATTGCAGCCTTGCAAACACCCTGCCCTAAGCATTGGCTACAGAAAGAAACCAAAGAAGCAAATGGCTTTTCCAACAGAAGAGCATCCTCCTTGCATATAGAGATACAGCAAGGAGATGACATTTCTCTTTTTCCCCTGCTCAGGCAGGATCAAGCCCAAAATCTGCTGAAGAAAATAATTAAATGCGAGCTCCACTGATAAGCTTATTATATTGTTAGACAGCAGCTGGGAGAGTTAACCTCAATCTGAAATCACCTTTAGCTCTTTGATAGAGTGGTGACACAGGCACACAGGTCATCACAAACACCGGGACTGAAGAAGCATTGGATATGAAGGGACAGCATTTTCAGGGTAAATAGGTTTGCAGCAAGCCCAACTGCAAATGCACAGTGCCCATGACATAATTTAAAATTCCTTCCCCTACAGATATTCCAGGCTCTGTTGTTTTCTATTAGTAGTTCTTTTCTCCTGTGTTCATTTGCCACTACAGACAAAGGTCAGAGGAGAGCAATTCAGCACAAGCTGACCGAAAGTTCAGAGCTCACCTCACTACACAGATATAATCAGTGCATCAAACCCAAAGGATAGCATCAATTTTCCCCTTGCAATATGTGTCAGACCCCAAAAATCAAACCAGCTACTCCTTTCCAAACGTATTTTATTCATGAAGTCTATTTCAAACAACACTGTATGTCATTTGCCACACAAAATGCAGATGAGTCTTCCAAGATTTTAAATTCATTTCAAAAATAAATGTAGTTGCATGTTTGGGGCATTTTCTAGCCAAAATGCCATTGGTTTAACATGACACACAAAAACATCAGGGCACTAAAGGTAATCAGGCTGTCAGGCTACTTCTAAGGTGTAGATGTCCATTTAAATCTATGCACTCACAATCTAATATTTGATAATAATAAAATAAATTAAAAAAATAAAAAGGAGCAGCCTACCAACGATGAGTAGGCAAGTGAATCTTATGTCTCCCTCCCACCCACCTCTTCCCTGTTCCTAGCAGCATTTTGTTAGGCCACTGGCTATAAGAGGCTTCCACTCCTTCTAGCTGCTCAGTGAGAGGGGGAGTCAGATTTCTGGGCTCTTAGTAGGGAAAAGAGACACAAGGAACAGCTGATTTGGGGAGCAGAAGCCCTGCAGCATGCATAGGAGCTCACATCAGCAGGCAGAGATGTGGTTCATCAGGTACTCTGTCATGGTTTTGGCTCAGCACCTCACATGCACTGAACTCAACGTGGGGCTTCCCACTGAGCTCAGCAAGCTCAGCGTAGCCTGTGCTTCCCATCTCCCAGCCCAGAAGCCTTCTCCATAGGAAACAGATGAAGTGAGGGCTAAAAATCAGCACAAAGTAGTCTCATCAACAGAATATTACAGTGATACTGAAAATAAATAAATAAATAAAACGCCAAAACACATACACATACACAAAAGCAAACAACCCACAACAAACAAACCCACCCCAAACCACAGAACAAACAAACAAAAAACCCCAAACAAACCATCACACATCACTTTTGTAGGCTGACCTAAATGAGATGAAGCACTATAGCCCAGCATCACAGACTTCAAGGACGTCTTCTGTCCCCACAGAAAGTCTAATATCTTGCAAATTATCAGTGAAAGCAGACACAGCATTAGCAGTTGTAAACCCCAAAACTTCACATGGGGAGTTCCTTAAAGGGGCATTTTGGGTTTTTTAATACCCTGAGGGAAAGCAAGGGAGAAACACAACAGCATTTTTCAGGAGGTTAAACAAAAAACTTTTACTGGCAAACTTTAGAAAATAAGGGAACTTGGCAAAGTTTAAAGGCAACACTCAATCAAAATAAAGCATTTCACAAAGGACTGACTTAGCAAACTCTTACCCATCCAAACTTAAATTACCCAGATTTCAAGAAAAGTAAATAAGAAGAGGGAAAGAGGAGGACGAAAGATACATACATTCTTAAAATAAGAACTTTCTATGCTAAAGAAACCTTTAGTTAATCTGTTTCTCTCCAAACAAAGAAACTGATTTACTACCTGACTTCTTTCAAGAAGAAAAGGTATATAGAAATGACAAGCTGAGCTAGCAATCAGAGCTGGCATAAAAACAGATAAAACTGCAGTTAAAAGCCCAGGTTAGTCTTAAAGAAAACTTGTAGTTAAATAAATAATAAATTTTACACATAACACAGAGGCATTTAGCTCCCTTTGGGTTTTGATAGTTTCTGGTAGAAATGTAGACATACTATACTAAATTAATGTAATTAAAATCCAGAGCTGTCAATGCCTATGCTATTAACAAGAACAGATTTATAAATTAAGTCTGAACCAGAAAAAGACTGAAATCCAGGACATTTTCATCTCCATATTTGTTTCTACCTAATCAGATTTACAAGAAGCTGTGAGGCCTAATAACCAATATGACATGAAAAACTAAGACTAAGTAGCATGAAAAAAGACTTCAGTCTCCCACATAGTAGATATCTAATAAAGAATTAAATTTACATAAATATTGATGTTAAGTTATAAAAAGGATGCAAAAAGAATCGAGTTTTCTTATATAAACAGTACCAATTAAAACAATTTCCTGACACTGTGATTTAGGGACACTAGAATAGGAAAAATACATTCTAACACAAAGTTTGTGGAAAATCACCAACTGCATTCATAACTCAAGAGCTCTTGTACCTGCACAGTGGTATAAGCTCAGTGCAGCTCACAGTTCAGTGCCTGGGTGGCACAGCTCAGTGCAGCAAGTGCCTAATCGCTCCAGCACACATGACATGCCATCCCCTCTGCTGAGGCTCAGAAGACTACAGAACTATTTGGATAGCTATTTAGTACATTACTTGACAGCTACACAGTTAAGTAACTGTTTTGTTTTCTCATGAACCAAAGAGTTCTCAGGGTGAGATCTGTCTCGTCGTTTACTTGACACCGGCTTAAATTTGACTCTTTGCCTGTGTTTAGTGTCTGTCACTCATGTCTTCTTCATGGCAGTTGAAAACATGACATAGAAATTATCATCAATGAGCATGAAGTCATACTGATCTTCAAAAAGGTGTTCCAAACATCCAGCACAATGTCAAGCAGTGCAGGGTTTCTCCATTTGTGAAAGCTGCCATCGCATACAAGAACAACCCCTTGCAGTGTTTATGCTCTGGGAAACCAGAGTGCCAGCCACTGTGTTGACAAGAAGAAGGCTCGTTAAAGGCAGCTCTGACAGTTATTTCTAATATAATTACACCCTGGAAGAGAACATACCTTTGGTGTCTCATTGCTGGATATTGGCACAGACAAACAGGAACAGTAAGATCTACTGTGATTTGTCTGATCATGTCAATAGTGGGAATAAACAAAGATATGACTGCTTAATATGGTAGAAATTAGTACCTACTAATTATGGTAGATAAGCATTTGCTGATTCTCTACCTGCCATTGCTTGCTAATACTGGATGCTTTAAACATGGGCTGAGTACACCTTTTCCTTTTGAACTGAATTCCTCTCTTCTCAAACCAAGCAGTGAAGCAGCCACAGAGCATTTCCTTTTCATCTAAGAAATACTCATATTTGGATCTTTGCTGCTTCTTTGCACCTTTGTTCCCTGCTTTTGCAGCATGCATTGTCCAGTCAGCAACAAAGCTTGTTTTTTTTCTTGCCTCACAAATTGTCAGTGCCCCTGTAAAATTATAGAATGTCACTAAGATTTGGCAGATACTTACTGGGGAGCTGAAAACAAGCAGTAGCCTCCCTGGCAGTGACTATGCAAAAGGACAGCAAGAAACAACACTTTACATGTTGCTGAAAATGGCTGACAAACCAAAAAAAGAAGCTAGCAATAATCTGCAAGAGCCACTCATTTGAGAATTGACCAAGACTTCTCATGTCAAGTGTTTGTGGCAACACAATCACAAAATTCCTTCCTTTGCACTGCCATTGAGTGAGAAAACTCCTTCCCTCCAGAACCAGCTGCATAAGCACTAGTCTTTTGAACTCAGCCTGCAGTCGGCTAACACAGTGTGCTGGTTTAAAACTAAACCAGCGGGAGAAATGAACCCAACTCCAGAGAGGTTACAAGTTGGAGTCACAATTTACTTTAAAAAGATTACAATAAATGCAATTGTAATAGGTTGAGTAAGATATTTTTGAAATCTTTGATGGTCTAGGTGTTGCAGCTGCCTATTATGACAGTCCATTATGGCCATTAGCAGAGATGACCCCTCAGGCTGGGTGTGAAGGTGTTAATGCCTTTCTGGAGGGGAGTTATCACAGCTGAGTTATTGGTGTGAAAACAAAGGAACACTCAGTGCCCTGCTTCTAAATGTTTCTTTAACACCCAGCTTGTCACCTGAGGTGTCAGGTGTGCCCTGGGCAGCTGCTGCAAACAACCCATTTATTAACAGTCCATCAGAAATTACACAGAGTGTGTAGAATACACAGTTTTGGTTATACCCACATAGTGATAAACTGGTCTCAGCCCCTGTGTGATGGTTTAGGTCTGAACCATCACACCCTGTAACTAGGACACACAGCAGTTAGTTTAAGCCCTAACAGAAGTACGTGGAAACCTACTTCTATTGTAGAAGGAAGTACATTATACCAGTGTTAACCAAAATGGCTTTGTTCCCTCCTTGCTTGTACTTTGTTCTTTGAAATATGCGTGACTCAAATGACCTATTCCATCACAGTCCACAAAGGCAAGCCCACTGCTCTGGATTGAATCGTGCATTGAAAACAACCTAGAATTGTTAACCACAGTTTGTAATTGCAAACAACAATAAAAAGTAAGAGGCTGTACAAAACGCCCCCACTGTAATTACTAGCCAAATTAATACTTCTGCACTGAATATACTGTACCAGCCAGGTAGTTCAGTGGCTGCAGTCAGCAGCTGACCCACGGAAGTTGGGCAAGGTGGTACCTGGGAGTTGGACAGCATGATCTGCATGGCCCCCCATGTAGGAAGAAAGAGCCTGCATCTATTTAGGTCTTTTAAAATTAATTATCTTTTCTTTAATGAAAATCAGTCACAACTAATTGACCTAATGAAAACATTTCCCTACACATGCGTATGTACGCACAGAGCGTAACTAAACAGTGTCAGAGCCCTGAGTGCACTCGAAGGCTCTCAATCACCCTGACTATCCTCACCTGGGATGCCCAACCAAACCTTTGCCCACAGTGCAGAAACTCTGAATAAGTTCAGGCTGCACTCCCACCCCTCACCTGAGCTGTGTTGTTATTCATCCCTGTCTCCTAGGATATACCTTGGACCTTCCTTGTAGTCATCCATCTCCCCCTACCCACCCTGCTGCTCCTGTCCTCTCTCCTGCTACTGATGGCCTGGATGGACCCCAGTGTGGTTCATTCTTGTCCACTCACTGCTGGACCCTGTTACCAGTTCCCTTAATTGTCACCCTGCACTCACATCATCAGAGTGGGGCTGCACTCTGGCCAATGAAGGTGCTGGGTCTCCCTTGGCTCCCAGCTCACTACCTGCCTTGGGAAGCAGCTCCCTCACAGGCAAGGCCAAAAGACTGCCTCAAAGTCAGCAATGAACTTTCCAAAAAGCTTCGTTTCCTTTGCAGAAGAAAACATTACCAGATTTTACAGGTCCTACAGATTATAACCACCTCCGCTAGAGGTTTTAGTTCAACCCTTTGAAACACTCTGGACTGCACTCAGATCTGCTCAGCTGCACATAAATCTAAGCCTAGCTTCAGAAAGTTAATTCATTTGGCCCTAGAAAACTCTTAGAGTTCATAGAGAAGGTTTTGTCTCCAACAGGATGTGACTAGATGTTTAAACAGCATAAGCATGACGTATCATCTGCATTTCACAGCAGAGAAGAAATATGTATGTAGTGCAACAAGCAGCACTATCAGTAGCATGATAAAAATTATATTTCCCCGAGTTTAAACAAAACATTAATTTAGTTCAGTTAACCAATCACCTGCACTTAGCCATGACTTTTTGCACATATAATTAGGAAAAGTCAGAGGGAGGCCAAATGAGGCACAACTGTTGGCAAAAGACCTCCTTAGAAGCACAAAGGTAAAAACATGGTCTCTCATCAAAAATTTAAGTGATGAAAAATTCAGACATCAATGATCAAAACAA
>JAWWLV010000574.1:0-10284 GCA_035041135.1 Platyrinchus mystaceus | reverse complement strand
AGGCTGAGCCCCCCCAGCTCCCTCAGCTGCTCCTGCTGCTCCAGCCCCTTCCCAGCTCCGTTCCCTTCCCTGCACACTCTCCAGCCCCTCATTGTCCTTCTTGCCATGAGGGGCCCAGAACTGACCCCACATTCGAGCTGTGACCTCAGCAGGGTTGAGTTCAAGCACCTAAAATAGAAAACTGCAGAGAGAGACCCAATATCTTTTCCAGTTGCAGCTGCAGAGTCTGCACTGCTCTGCTCACAGGTGTGTCCCCCTTCCTCCTTCTCCAAAATACACATTTCCAGGTGATTTCATGTCTGGAGTGAGTTTATTTTGTCTTGGGATCTTCCAGTGGCTCCTGTAATGCCCAGTATAAAACCAGCACAGCGCTGCCCCTTCCCTGGCAGTGTCCTGACTTGGGAGCACATTCCCCACTGGGGAGCTGAACACAATGCTGAGAGGCAAAGGAGATGATTCCCAGACCTTCCCTGGATTTCTCAGGCTCTTTGGTTTCTCTGATAAATTGTCTCTGGCACAGAGGTTTCTAAGCAGCAGGACTGAACAGGGGGCTGAGAACACTTTCTTTTATTCAGGAGCATCTGAATCTCACTTGTGTCATCTCCAAGGGGATTAGAATGACAACAACTGTGTCCAGCTGAGACCAGGGAAACACAAAATGCTCTTCCAGCACTGCCAGTGGCAGGACACTCAGGGGAAAAATGTCAATAATTTTGCTTCCCCTTTTCTAATGTGTTTTTCTCTCACAGCTTTTTCAGTTATTAGCTAAGCAAATCTCACAACCCTCCTGCAAGAAAGGCATTAAACTGCTTTCCTTTGTAGTGCTGGGAAAGGACAGGGATTGGCAACCCTGGGTTTAGCCACAAGGTCGTTGTGAAAAGGCCAGGGAGGGAAATGTGGTCCTGCTGTTCTCCTCCAGCAGCACATGCAGCAATTTTTCCCTGTGTCTCAGCCACATCTTTTCTCTAATCGTGGCTTGACTGGGGTTCAACGTTTTTTTTATGCCAGTATTATCCCTGTGGAGGAATCTGTTACCTGTCAGAGCCTTGTGGGGGCTGTCTGGGCAGTGAATTACAGGTAATTCACATTTTTACCTGCCAGAAGCATGTCATGAGAACCCCCACAAAGGGCATTCAGAGGGGGACAGTGACAGCAACCAGAACATCACAGCCACCTCCTACATGCCACATCCAGCTGGGATGTTCTCCAGATGCTCCTGACTTCGGGTGGTTACAGCAGACAGAGGAGTCCTGGAGCATCTGGCTCTGTCTGTCTGCTCTCAGCTCATCTCTGGGCACCTTCCAGCCTGTTCTTGGCTGCTGAAAGGCCCCCAGAGAGGAGAAGGAAGACAAAAAGAGAGGTCAGGTGAGTGCAAAAGAGAATATCAGGAGCCAGGCAGGAAGGGAGATAGTGATAGGGAAGAGCAGCCCTGCTGTCCCTTACAAATTAATCCCCTTTTCCACGGCTTTTCCAGCCCTTCCTCGGCCTGTTCCCAACATGCTTTGATTGAGGCTGTTCCAACAAAGCTAAAATCTGTCTGTATAAACAACCAACCCCCAGCTCAGGTGCTGAGGCTCCCCATACACATCCCAGCTCCCACAGGTGACTGTTAACTCCGACCCCAACCCCAGGGCATTTGTACAAAAAAACTGCATAAAGGCAAACCCAAACTCCACAGAAACATCCAACTTTGCAATTTTCTCCCAGCCTTATTAAGCTTAATGATTTATGCCTTGTAATCACCACAAATGGGCAACAATCCCTGAATCTTAATAATCCTGAGCGTGCCAGAGGTAAATTCTAAAATCCTAAGCAAAAATTAAATGACCATAAAATGTGTGTTCACCTCCCAAGGGACAGCTCTGTTTCAACGTGACAGCTTAATTAAAAGCTCAGTACATCGGTCACAACATTTTTTAATAAACATTCCATCTCCTCAGCATGTGGGAGAGAGATGGGGCTGGGGATGCAGCAGAAGTAATCGAAGTGATCACAGGTCCCCACTCCTCAGGTGACCTCTGCAGCAGCTAAAATCAGCTTGAAACGCTGCTGGGGGGAAGCTGAGGCAGGTGAAACGTTGGAAACCACATTTATATCCCACAATATCCTCTCAATTCACATTAATTACTCGGATTTAACAACGTGGAAACGCATTTAGAAGTTTTAAGTTGTGGCAGGACCTTTGAAGTTCCAGTGCTGGGTTTGTGTCCTGTTCCAGATGCTCTTGGGAGGCTCTGATTTGTCCTGCTGGGAAATATTTCACTATGTCCCAGTGATAAAAGCATTCCTTGCTGCCAGGGCAGCTCCCTCATCTCTGATGAGTCTGTAACCACCAGGCTGTGGGTGAGTTTGGACAGTCGGGACCTGGGGTCGGGAACACCCCCTGTAAGGGATTGTCACACTCCTGGTCATTCTCACTAACCTCAAATCCCTTTTTAACTTCAGGATAATGGAAAAAAAACCAAAACCAAAACCAAACAACCCTGGTTTCCAAATCACTTTCTGTTTTATTTATTTCGAAACACAAAACTCCCCTCGGCCACTCACACGAAATGTTCCATTTCAGGGCAAATGCAGCACTTCATTCAGCCTGAAATGACTTTTTTTTTTCCCATCCACAGGAGCCAGCCAACCAAAAAATTGGTCATTCCCTCACCTCTCCTTGTTCCCCTTCTCCTGAGCCAGATGGTCCTTTTATAATTCCTGCTGAAAAAACCCATCCCAGGTTCCCCTCTCCTGCTTTCCCTCGGCACCGTCGCGTGTGCGGCCAACTCGTACCCTGCCCTCGTCACAGGAGCCACTTCCATTCCATCTCTGCCACAGGAATGAACCTTCTGACAATTAATTCTCTGCCTGATGTTTCCTCTCCCTCGGTTTAGGGTTGTAGAAGATCAGGTGGTTCAGAGGCATGAAGGGAAACAGGGAGAGCCGCCCTGGGCTGCTCCTTCCCCTTGGAATCGCTGCCACCCTGGAGGCCGAGCCCTTTGCCCGAGCCCTTTGCTCATCTGCAAAGCCAAAACCACACGATGCCAAGGGCTGGGACAGTGCCCTGGGAAGCAGGGCTGTCCCCTCTCCCATGGGTGAGATGTGATGGGGAACCCCACGTCAGGTATTTGCCATGAGCTGACCTGGACGTGGTGTGGAGTCACTCCCTTTGACCTGTCTCCCTCCTCCAGGTCTGTGCTTTCCCTCTCAGGTCACAAGTCCCCAAAAACTGAAAGACAAAACTTCTTGCAAATCTTTTGCATAAATGGTGTCTCTCTTTCTGACACTTTGGCAAGAAATCCAACTAAGGAGCTGGTGGTTTCCAAATCTACTAAATTTTTTTGGATAAACTTACAGAAATTAACTTTTCCATCCAGGCCAATTTCATTCAGACTGAAAGTTGTGGAGTTCTTATATCTCCCAACTATTTTCACCCTAGTCTCATGAAAACCTGTGTTTGTGGTCACACTGGGTATCAACCAACCCACCACACTGCTCCACATGGAATGTCTTCACCCATCTGCTGTCCCCATGCATGGGCAAATCCATCTTCGTGACTAATTCCCAAAAACATACAACAATCACTGATGAGAAACATTAAAATAGAATCCCAGAATGGTTTGGGTTGGAAAGGACCTTAAAGCCCATCCAGTCCCACCTCCTGCCATGGACAGGGACACCTTCCACTTGCCCAGGTTGCTCCAAACCCCTTCCAACCTGTCCATCCCCAAAGACACCTCAGGGTGGGATTTTGAAAAACAACTCCCAGTTAATCAGGACATCTTTGTGAACACCCTCCAAAACACTCCAGAGCCAGCTGAAAGGCACTTTGCTGCTTCCATCTCCACCTTTTCTTACAACTGAACTGCTGTTGTAAAAATGAAAAGAATTCACTCAAAACACTCTGTTTAACTGGAATTTAAAGAATATTTTCTTAATATCCTACTGAGGCCCAAAGCTGTGGTCCAGCCTGTTTGTGGATTCCCATATGGAAAAGCCAGCACAGTTGTCCCGAGGGCCTCAGTGCAGCCTCCCCTATAATGGAAATCAGAGAATTTTTCCCCCTATTGAGCCAACCAATCTCTGAATATGAAGATGAAGTTTCCTGCAAAAGCTGAGGATCTGGAAAGCAGCTATTCAGGCAGGATTTATGGCTCATCTACAACGCCGTCAGGATTGGCTTGCAAATGATTTACTAAACAAAAATGGGGCTGAGTTCATAAAGGATGTTACTCAAAGCTGGAAATCTGACTGGGTCTATATATTTCATCTCCTGGACATAAAATGCATTTGCTGTAATAAAGAGAAGATATAAATGTTAAATATATTCTGGTTTGGTTTTTTTTTCTTTCCTTTTTCCCCACAGGTGGGTTTGTGGTTAAGGATTCTGCTGGGCTGTGGGCTGTGATTGATGGCAGCCTGGCTGACAGCTCTGCTCACCCCAGTTCAGTGCTGGGCAAATTTGCTTTAGAGGATCCTTGTCTCGAACAAATACACTTTGGAGTCCATTAAAACTGTTTGTGAATTTGGCTTTGAAGCCTTCAGTAACCTCAGCAGCCCCAGAGCTTTAGGGAAGATGGATCGTGGCATCTGCTGGTTCAGAGCTCCAAAACCACTGATTGCTTGGAGCTGGGAAGGGATAAGTGGGGAAAGGGTTTTATCCTGCTCCTGCTCCTGCTGGACAGGGGTGCTGAGTCTGGAGAGCTGGTCCTACAGGTTATTGTTGGGACTTTGCACATGCAGGATTATAATTTATATTATCCTATAAAAATGCTGACAGCCCCTCGTGTGCCTCCCCCCTCCAGCACAAACCAGCCCAGGGCACTGCCCAAATCCACTGAACCACAGAATCCCAGAATCACTGAGGTTGGAAAAGCCCTCCAAGACCATCAAGTCCAACCTGTGACTGACCACCCTGTGACTTGTCCCCCAGCCCAGAGCACTGAGTGCCACATCCAGTCCTTCCTTGGACACCTCCAAGGGTGGCGACTCCAAACCTCCCTGGGCAGCCCCTGCCAATGTTTAACAACCCTTTCCAGGAAGAAATTCCTCCTGATGTCCAACCTGTCCCTCCCCTGGCACAGCCTGAGGCCGTTCCCTCTCCTCCTGTCCCTTGTTCCCTGGCAGCAGAGCCCGACCCCCCCCGGCTCCCCCCTCCTGTCAGGGAGTTCAACCCTTCTGTGACTCAGCTCTGACCAAACCATGGAGATGTTGCCATCCTGTTTCTGCTGAGGGGCTTCATTTTGGCCACAGATGCTGTGCCCTTTCAGGACAGGATTTCACACCCCTGCAGAGGTGCCAGCTCCTGACAGAACACAGATCCTGACCTTCCCAGTGCCTTCCACTTGTTTCTCTTCAATCCTCCCATCACACGCCCTCTTGCACATATCAGAATCATCCTGCCGTTGTTGTTGTTGTTTCAACCGCTTTCCTAGAGGTGGTTGATTTATTTTGCAGTTGTCTCCACACTTCTGAGGTCTCAGGTTCTCAGGGGAGAATATGAAAAGGAATCCCAAGGCTTTGATGCTTCGGACACGGCTGCATTATTGATCACCTGGCACACACAGGACTGTGCCAGGAACGCTGCCTGCTGCAGGAACGGCACCTGGAACGGCCCCACATCCAGAGGGATCCACTCCAGCTGCCTCAGGGTCTGTCTGGGCAGTCTGACAACCACCTCACTGGAACACCTTGACTTACACATTCTAGGACTGGAGCAGGTTCAGGGATAGGATTTCTGTCCCCTGAGGTGCAGCCTGTGCACCACAGCCTGTCCAGAGGAGCAGGACCCACACACAGCCCTCCACTCTGCACCACAGTAGCTCATATGGAACCTCTTTAACCTCCCAAAGTGTTATTTCGTGTGGGTTTCCTGGATGGCCTCCAACCAGCCAGGGGCTGGAAGTGATGGGAGCTGAACTGATCATTCCATGACTCTGTGATCTTCATCTTCAAAGAAAATCCTTAAGTGCTTCCCATTTGTTGGATTCAGAAGGCTTCTCCTAACATTTCTGTACCTCCAACAGGACAGGAATGAGGAGTTTTGTCCAGATTGTGGGAGAAAACAACTTCTACAGCCCCACACCTGGAATCACCCACACCAGCACCTGCCATGGGAGATGCAGGATTGCCCTGGAAGAGGAAGCCGGCTCAGAAATCCCTGATCCCACTGCCTGGAGCCCTGATGCCAAAGCAAACTATGTTTTCAAAGATCACACACGATATCACAGCTCCAGGTTTGATCCCGGACATCTGGAATCCGAAAAGGAGGCTGTGCCGTGTGAGGATGAGAGGCTAATTAGCTAATGATCTCTAATGGCCAGAGGAAACCGAACACGACCAGCTGTCACTGCTGTTGGTTTGAAAGCCTTTCATCAGTGTCTGAGTCACATTAACGATGATTTCCCGACCCATCATCCCTCTGGTTCCTATGGCATTAAAAGGGGAATTATTTGCCATCGTAAAGCTGGCAATGACCATCATTTAGCCCCTCATTAACTGCAGCACGAGTGACTCACACGGGGCTGAGAAGACACAACAACTGCCTTTTATTTGCAGTCCTTGGCTTGCTTTGTCCAGCCCGGGGCACCGCGGTTCACAGCCACCTCTTTCCATGGATTACAGATCCTTCCCTGCTCCAAGAGTTCCTATCCGGGCCTTCAGGGACAGCTGTGCAGCAGCTGCATTCCAGTTGGAATCCATGTCCAGCCCTTACAAGAGGATGTTTGCACCACCAGATCATGGAGTCATTAAGGCTGGAAAAGACCTTTAAGATCATCAAACTCAACTGTCAAGGAGCACCACAACGTGTTCACCACTAACCACCCGACTGCCACATCCACATGGCTTTTAAATCTTTTCAGGGATGGGGATTCTGCCATTTCCCTGGGCTGGACGACCCTTTTTGTGATGAAATTTTCCCAAATGTCCAACCTAAACCTCCCCTGGCACAACCTGAGGCCGTTTCTTGCCCTGATCAATCCTTAACGTTCACGAGTCCCCTCCTGCCCCGTGACAGCCCTGGTGAAGGGAAGGAATTGGTGTCCCTGGGTTTGGCCTCATTCTGTCTCCAGCCTCTCCCAGCTCTGGTCCTGCCAGACAGGTTACCCAATTCCAGCTCCCATCCAAGTTACCAGAGGGATTGGAAACGTGCCAGGCTTTGGAGCCTCCCCTCTTTGATAACTCGGGGCCAAGAACCATCAATGAAGGTGTTTCATTTCAGCCCGTGGATACCAAAAATGTGCATCAATGGGCAAGAGGCAAAGGAAAAAAAGGAAAAACAAGGAAGAAGAAATGAAAAAAAAAGAAACAAACCCAAGAAAGAAGAAATGCCTCAGTGGGGCAAGAGAAAAAGAAAAAAACAAGAAAGAAGAACGAAAGGTCAACGTTTCCTGCAAAAATCCTTCAGGTGCCACTGGCTGTGAACTGACACTCAGGAGGCTGCAAACAGCAGGGAAAGGTCCCTGTGCAAGGAGTGGTCACCTGGAATAAGTCCTGGCTTTCCTTCTTTCCCTCAGCAGGTGTGAAGGGGGCTCTGAGAGCTGCTCTGCTCCACAGCACGGGGGATGTGGGGGCTCCGACAGCTGCTCGTGCAGCTGAAAGCAGTTAGAAACACGTGCTGTTAACCCCTGGCTCTGCTCTAAGGAGGTTTGTTGTCCTTCCTGCAGTGCACAGAAAGGGATTGCAGCGATTGTTGTGGAGCTGTTGGCTTTTTGAGGCTGATGATTGATGATAATGATGTTTGGAGAATGGCGCTGGTGGGATTTTTGGGGACGGTCCTGTGCAGTTGGACTCGATGGTCCCGATGAGTCCCTTCCAGCTCAGGGTATTCTGTGATAAAAAATACACTCAGGTCTCAACATCAGCACAGACACAGTGACCCTGGGAAGGAGTTCCACCAGAATTTTAGCAGCACAGCTTCAAGGAGAGGCTCCAAAAGGAGCCCCACATCCCCCTGCCACGCTCATCTTTCCAGCCCCAGCCCTGGGTCAGGAAGGGCAGGTGAGGGCAGATCTGCCACTTGCTGCTCCCAGATTGTGCTGGGAGGGGAATTGCTGATCCCCACAGCAATACTGGCTGCACTCACAAAACTATTCTGGTTATCCAGGGGTTTCCCTGCTTTAGAGCCTCCCTGGAAGTGCAGATGGGCTGAGTAAGTCGTTGCTCAAAGTGTCACCTTCCAGAGTCTGATTTAGGGCTAAATCTTGAAGTGAGAGATAAATCCTCCTCATCATGGAAAAACTGGCCCAGCCAAGCCCTGACTAAACCCACACAGCTGTCAGACCTAAGAGGAGCCCTGCAAATATCTCAAGGTCAGAAATACTTTTCTCCAGCCTTATTTTCTTTTATTAGGTCTTTTAGCCCTATTAGAATGTGCTAGAGAGGCTTTTATTTGGGAACCAACAAAATTTTAAGTCCAGCCTTTTTTTATTACTGCAACTCTAATGACTTCTTTGGAGTTATCACCCAGCAGAAAGCAGGTTAGCTCTGCTGCTCCCTGACAAACAAAATAACCCCCAAAGCCACCATTAGGCAAATGAGAGAGGAAAGGAGCAATTTAGCTGGTTAAAGAGAGGACAGTCTTGCAAGAAGAGGCTTGGAAGAAGAGTCAGGAGCTCGGCAAGGAGCATCTTGCCTTGGCAACAGTCGCCTCTGCAGTGCTTGGGGGGCAAATAGGGAGGGACTGAGGGTGGGGGATCGCAGGGAAGGGGGTTCAGGGGGTTCAGGGGGTTCAGGGGCTGGTTCTGGCTTGTAGAGGAGGAGGCAGATGTAACACCTGAGTTCCAGCTCCAAGGTGGCACTGGGGCACCTGGAGTGGCTTCATATCCACTCGGAATGAAACCTGGGGTTTGAGTCTTGCAGCTGCAAGATTAAACTAATTCCACAGGTCAGTTCGAAACTCTGTGTAAATGTTTCTCTCTCTTCTCTCCAAGCCCTCAGACACAAAGAAATCCCCCCTTTCTCTCCATTTTGGATAATCATGTTTTCAGTGCAGGGCACGACATCGCTCCCTATGGGGCTGCTCAGGGTGGATTTTGGGCTCTGGAACACGCAGAGCCCGTGGGAAGGTTGGGAATGAAACCTCTGCTGAGGCACAGCAGCTGGGGGTGTTTCTGGGAGCATTTCTGTCTCCTGGCAGGAAAAGACAACAGCAGCTAAACCAAGGCCTGTGGGCAGAAGGGGCCATGTCCCAGGATGCCAAGGTGAGGATAAAAGAGAAAGCAGAGGCTGGAAAGGGGAGTTGCTTCCATACCTGTGCCCAAACACGATGGCACACAAGCACTTCAGCTGCGAGGAAGATGAAAGGAGTGACACTACACCTGCTCTGGTGGCTGGGGGCTTTTTATGCCTTTGAATTCTTCCTGCAGGGCACATTTCCTTCCCCAACCTTCAAGCCCAGACTCTCAAAGACGTTCTGAGTCTGCACAGCTTTGAAGATCTGGCCCAAAACCTCCAGCCAGGGGCTACTGGAGGCAAGAGAGGAAAAGATGTTATTTCTGCAGGGGATGGAAACAAAACCACCTTGTGTTTGCTGCGCCCTTCCGAGCAAGTAAAGCCTTGTGACTTGAAGCAGGAGCATGGAAGGAGGCAGGGCAGGGCTGGGAGGGGAGGAAGGGGGTGTCAGGGGAAGGTTACAGATCTGATGGTGCTGGCAGGAGCCCCCAGCCCGTCCCTGACACATGAAAGAGGATTTTCTCCAGCTTGCACACGTTGCCCGCGGCCTCAGCGCAGCTCACGCGGATTAATGGCTTGAAATGAAACCTCTGCTCGTGCAGCAGGACCTTTCTCTGCTGGCAGGAGGAGGAAACTGCCCTGTGGCATTTGCACAGGGGCTGCTGGTGGGCAGGAGCCCCGAGCAGCAGCTGAACCAGCTGCAGGAAGAGCTCACCCCACTGCGCATCAGCTCCTCCGACCCCACTGCAGCGGCTGAGGATCAGTGAATCAAACCCTACCCAAACCAAGATGAATCTTCAAAGTCTGGTTCTCCACACCAAGGTGCTCAAGAGCTTCACCTCGTTCTGCTCTCATGGTGCCAATGGCTGCTGGGGCAGGAAAGAGTCACTGCAGGAGAGGAGAGAGAGACATTGCTCTGTACAACACGGACCAGGGGTTGGACAAAGCCAGCTGGGATCTCATTCAGCTCATTTTCCCCAGTATCTGCACCAAAAAAAGGCTGGGAGAGCTGGGGGTGTTCAGGCTGGAGAACAGAAGGCTCCAGGGGGACCTGAGAGCCCCTTCCAGGGACTAAAGGGGCTCCAGGAGAGCTGGAGAGGGACTGGGGACAAGGGATGGAGGGAC
>JAWWLV010000573.1:0-10301 GCA_035041135.1 Platyrinchus mystaceus | reverse complement strand
AAGAAAGAAAGAAAGAAAGAAAGAAAGAAAGAAAGAAAGAAAGAAAGAAAGAAAGAAAGAAAGAAAGAAAGAAAATAAAGATGGTAACGGAATAAAACTTTAAAACCATCCTTAGAGAAATAATTTAAGTAAATACGTTTCCTTTATTTTGTGTAGGGATAATTTCAGCCGAGTCTAAGAGCCTTTTCAAGTAATTATTGTTGTTGGAGTACTTGCAGTGGTATAATTAAGGCTTTTTCCCCCCTAAAAGACAAGTTAACATTTTATTTTTCCCAACACTTTTATTGTCGATTGAGCAGATTTTGGTTTCATCTTTGAACATAAAAGCCCCGAAATGGTGCACAGAAGTAAATAGAGCTTTGCAGCCTGGCGTGGGGATGCTGGAATATTCCAGGAAAAAAAAAAACAACCAACCAACCAACTGAATCGACTAAAGTCATTTCAGAGAAGAAGTTTCTTCTTCCATGTGTATTTACAGCCGCAATCCCATCTAGTGAAGTTTGTAAAGCGAAAAATTGCAGGAATTCCCGTTCCTAACCCGACCCAGGAAGGCGGGGAGCGAAGTTGTTCTTGGAAGTTAACATTTTTATCAAGTGCAGTAGAATTTTATGGTCGTGATGTGATGGTAACTCACCAATGCCCCAGAAATCAATGGCTGATCTTAAATCATTCCCCTACTGTACTCGGATTCCCGATGAAAGGAAAATGTTTCTATTATAAGGGAAAAAAAAGCAAGCGGGGATGTGTGTGAGTGCACGGTGTGTGTGTCTGAGAGAGGTAATTTATAAATACCGGCGGAGGAAAGATTTATTAGGAATTCACAGGATTTAAAAAAAAAAAAAAAAGGAAAAAATAAAAAAAGAGCCCCAAATCCTTTCCTGGGCAAACCCGAAGTTTTCACTGCTCTGCCTTTTGCCGAATGCACAAGGGCGAGATTTCTCTTCATCTCCCCCATCACTCTCTGTTTACCTCCGTATTTCATTTCGTAGCGTTTAAACAGAGTCTGGAGATGCCCAAACTTTGCCTCTCGCACCGATCTACGGCGTCCTGGTTTGTTTGCACGGCTTTAAATTGTTCCGTTCTCCCCCAGAACGGAGCTTAGCGGGAAACGGGAGTGGTTTGTGATGGAACTTCGGAGAAACATTTAGTCAGAAAATGCCCGTTCGCAACAATTGGAGAGAAAACCTGCCTTGAAATTATTGCCACTGTTCCTTCCGACGTCATTTGAATTAGAACGTCTGGATAATTATTTTTTTTCCCTCTTGCAATTTCGAAGAAACAAAGGCCAAAATAAAAGTGAAGTGAATCAGTTCAAAGTTGACGTTGTTGCTGCAGCATCAGTGATGTATTTATGTGTATCCCAAACCGTGGTGGTTTAAGAGCCTTTCGGATTAATTTATTGGTTTGTAGCGTTTAAAAATATTTCTAAACCTATTAAGTGAAGATCTTGGGCAAAGAGCAGCAGCACGGCCAAAAGAAGGGGCAACTATACCAAAAATGGCCCGTTTAACTCCGAAAAAGCAGATGCTCCTGTTTGGTTGGGTGGGGGATATTTTTTCGGCCGTGGCTGGGAATTATAAAACATATAAAATAGAGAGCCGAGAAAACACAGGTCACCCTAACGGTAAAGGCGAAAAGTCAAGGCGAAAAATAATCCTGATTCTGTGCGTCCCTTTCTCCCCGAAATCTTTGAGCCGCTCTCTTTTTGAGTCCTGTAAACGCAAATCTTCGGGTTTGGGGCTAATTAAGCCGCCCTCCCACCATCAGAAGACAAAACCCGACGTGCTTTTTTTTAACCCCCCTCTAAATGAACATCCCAAACAGATGCGCGTCCCACCTCTCGTCCCCCCTTTGCTCCAGCGCTGTCAGCATTTTTAATTTTTTTATTATTATTATTATTTTTTTAAGCCTCGGGTAATGTACCCTGGCGGAGGAAAAGAGATGTCAGGTATAAAAGGGGGGGAAGGGCTGTAATTACCCCTGTATTTTGTGCCGGGGGGGTGCTGTGGGTTCATCCGGAGCCCCGGGAATGAAATCAAGGTGTTTCCGCGCAGCCCCGCGGAGAAGCGCGGGGGGGACGCGCGTCTAACGTGGAGCAACGCCGCCACCTCGCGGCCGCGCGCGGAACTGCAGGAAACCCTCGGAAAAACCGAGGGGAGCGCAGAAAAAAACCGGGAGGGGGGGGAGAAAAGTCCCGCTCAGACCTGGGGAATAAAACTGGGAAAGCCAGAAAAAAGAGGGATAAAAGGAGAAAAAAACCCCACAAAACTCAAGAGTTTTTTGTCCGCCTCGCAGCCCTGGTTTTGGTTTTGTTTTTTGGGTTTGTTTTTTTTTTTTAAAGCTTCACCATCGCGGCAATAAAAGAGGCAAAGCGGGTTTGCTTTTGAAAACCGCTATTGTTTCAAATTCCGAGACTAAACAATTGGTCATTCTGCTGCCGAGGGGGTCGGGGAGTTGTGGGGAGGGGGGGGGAAAGGCCAGGGCTGTAAACTCATAAAGAGCTTCCCCAGCCCAGACGTCTCGCCAGAACTTGGAGTGTGTGAGTGTGGGGGCTGCCTGTGTGTGTGCGGGGTGCTGCTGGTGGTGTGTGCGTGGCTTGGAATTCTGGCGGCCTGGAATTGCTTTAAAGGGGAAAAAAAAGGAAAAAGAAAAAGGAAAAAAAAAAGTTTAAAAAAAAAAAAAAAAGAACAAAGGGAATGATCCAGCGCGCTGGATTTTCACGGCATCTGCAAGAGAAGAATAAATTAGCAAAAGTCCCTCCCCAACTTTTCTCTCCCCCCCCCCCCCCCTTATTTTTTAACTACCCCTTCCCTTAGGAAAAAAAAAAAAAAAAAAGAAAAGAATAAAAGAAGAAGAGGAGAACTTTGTGACTGAAGCAGAAGCAAAAGCATTTACACGTTGGGTTTCCCCACATTCCCAAGTCGTTGGAGTAATTTAGGAGTTCCTGAAAGTTTTCTTGCACTGTTTCCTTTACAGCCGTTTAGTTCCTTAACCTTCAGAAATTTATACCCTATAAAGTTTTATAGCGGTCATATTCTTTTATTGCAGCACACTGCACTGAATTTTCCTTTTTTTATGACAAGTTACTTCCCTTTCTCTCTCTTCCCTCTGTAAGCTCCAAATATTTCTCTTCTTCTTTTGTTTTCTTTTCAGAGCTGCCCCAAAGAAAAGGTCTTTTTTTTCTTTTTTCTTTTTTTTCTTTTTTTTAAAAAAAAGAAGTGAAATGTTGCCCTTTAGAGCGCCCATTATGTTAAAAATTAGTGGAAAGAGATCCTTGGTTATGTTTCTCTCTACCTGCTTCCTGCAGGGCTGAGCAGGTCTCAGGGTTTGTTTGGTTTGGTTTGGTTTTTGTTGGGTTTTTTTGGTTTTTTTTTTGGGTTTTTTTTTTTTTTTTAAATATAGAGATAGAAGCACTTTCCAAGCACTTGTATTTCTTCATGAGCAATAAAACGTCAAACGAATTTAGAGACGGAATTACAGGAATCGCTCGCTGAGCCCTTGGAAAAAGGAACCGCGTGTCAAATCCGAGGTGAAGCCAAGCAGGGAAAGCCGGCTGGGGTTTCCCACTGTTTGTTTTGGGTCGCGAATTTTTCTCGAGCGAATTTTTCCTTGGGCGAAAGGGGAATAAAGCAAAATAAATCCTTTACCCCCTCCCTGTCCCCAAGGGCTGCTGTGGGAACGAGAGGATTAAACCCTCAAAACCCAACAGATAAACAACAAACAAACAAGAGACCACCGAGAAACGCAACCCGAGAGTCACAAGGAAAAAATAATTGGAATAAAAGGCTTGGAAAAGCAGCAAGTTTGTGTGGGACCAGGGAAACACTTGCTGCTCCAGAGTGGAATTAATTCCATTTCCTCTGGACTTTTTTTTTTGTTGTTTTTTAATCCTAAGCAAAAAGGAATTCTTGGAATACACTTAACGAGCAGGAAAACGCCAGGAAAATATTTCTGAGGTTGTAGATGAGGCGGTAGAACACAATGACATAGAGGTGCTGTGGTTCTAAAATCGATTTTTATTCTGGAGCATTAAACATCTCTGCAAAATACATCCGGGCTGACGCTACAGAAAACAATTTTTCCAACATTTTTCATTTTTTTTTTTTTTTTTTTTTTTTTTTTTTTAAGTAAGCATATTTCCTAATAAAATGAACTAACATTTTAAATTCTATTTTAAAACAACCTTATATCGTCATCTTAAAAATATCCGCTCTTTACCACAATTCTAAGGAAAGTGAAAAACGTTTCTAACTCCTGGTGGCCGATGGGTTTGCAAACATCAATTAACTCAGGGAAACGCTCCTGAAAAATACAGCAATGAGGATTTAGGCGAGTCCAGACTCAGCTCGAGAGATGGGGAATAAACCAACTCCGCACGGAGCACATTGGAAATTCATCCACCCTTGAGAAGAATCAAACAAAACTGGAAATCTTTTTGCCCAGCTTAAACGTATTTTTCGACCCACTACGTCTTTCTCTTTTACGTCTTTCTTTCTTTTAATAAATCCCGATTTGGGGAAACGATCCTGCTGCCACCAACTCCGAAGCTCAAAATGTCTCTGAAACAGCTTTTCTTCAATTCAGTTTCGAGACTCAGAGTGAAGTTTGGTTACACTGAACTCCCTCCGGCAAGAGAACAGTTAAATTTTGAAGCCCCCAAGGAGCCACTTTCACCATGGAAAGTTTTACACGAGAAAGTCTGGGCATTAAAAAAAAAAAAAAAATCCAAATAACACCAAAACCCGAGCAACTTTCTGAGGAATGGCCTTAAACACTTCAGCTCTGGTTTCTTGTCGAGGGGGAGGTATTTTATTTTATTTCTTTTTTTACCCCGTTAAGAGGATTTGAAGTGGTGGAAATTTCAGAGGCGCAGCTACTTGATTCTTATCTCTGGATCGTGGAGGGAGGGGGGAGAAAAAAGTAGGAGCACTTTCCATAAACGCAAATCTGCCCTATCGCTTCTTCCCAGAGCAACTTCTGGCGAGCAGATAAAAGTGCTCTCGCCAAACCTGACTCTGAGGACACACAAGTCACTCCTGCAAACAGATTTGCGCTGGTTCCTTCAGATACACGGCAGAAAAAATGTCTTTTCTCTATTTCCCCCCCTATTAAAACGAGCCACCTTACACTCGCCTTGTTCCTAGAAAGCCTCCTGGCAGCTAAATATACAAAGTTTGCACACGAAGAAAACGAGAGAGGTTTATTTCGATATTTTCCATCCACTATCAACTGCAGAACTCTTCGCATACTTAAAAAGCCACAGTAGAAACAGAAAACGAGCTTCAACATTCACAGAAACACAACCACGAACACAGTTTACAATACCCACCATATAACCGACTGGAACTAACCCCCCCGACCCGGCCCTCCCTCCCACCCTCCTCCCTTCCCAAAACAAAGTGAAGTCTTACAGAGATAAAGGGGAACCGTTCAGTCCCGCCCGGGCGGGATGGAGGAACGTCCAGCGGATCTGTCAGATGGGAGATCAGCTCCGGCCGCAGGACACGAGACCGCAGAGCTCGAGATTTGGTGCTCCTCGGGACCAGGATGAGGATTCGGAAGGGGGGGGAGGCAGCGAGAGGAGCCGCCGCATCCCCCGGTGCCCCCCGTGGGAAGAGGGTCCTTCCCGGGGAGGCCCCGGCGGTGGCACCGGGGGCCGGAGGGGCGAGGGTGGCAGCGGGAAAACATGCCGGGAGCTCTCTCCGGGCTCCAAAAAAACCCACCCCAACCCCACCCCACCAACCCCCCCCCCGACATTCAAGTATTAAAAGCGACTCAGCAAACGGGAGGGGGGAGGAAAACACACAGGCTGGGGTTGGCACTTTATCTCTGCAACAGCCTCCTGCTTTAGGAAAAGTCGATTCACAATAAATTATAAATATCTAGCGCTAAGAACACAACCTTCCCCTCCCTGATAGCTCTACTAAGGTAGTTTTTTAACTAGAAAATCCCATTCTTCCTCTTCTCTAAAAGTTAGGAATAAGTTGGCAGGGGTTCTTCCGCCCCTTTTTCTCCTAAATAATTTACAATGCGGCTCTGAGAGTGCCCCCCACACACTCTCTCTCGCCTCCCTCCCCGTCTTTTCTCTTCTTCCAAGTGACCCAGTATAAAACTACCAGATGAGGAGGTTTGCCTGTAAAGATCCTACTAAACTTCCAGGTCAAAGTCACATTTCTGCCACAGCACGACTCAAATAAAAATTCCGCAGAATAAAACAGGCTAAAAAAAAAAGTAAAAATAACTGGGAAGGTGGTTGGGGGGGGAGGGAGGGAGGGCTGAGGAGGGGGGGGAAAACCCCGGCTGGGAGTTGGGCTGTCATTAACCGACTACCCCGGTATAAAGTTGGCGAATTGAAAATGATTTGTTGGGTGCAATTAAACGCAAGTCTTACGAGTGTGTCTGCCTTGCAGTAGTTTAATTAAATCGTCTGGTTGCTCGGCCACCTCAAGGCGTGAGTGTGAGTGAGTGTGAGCGTGTGGTTGAGAGGGAATCGTTGTCCTTGCGTGGATAAAGAAGGGTTCGGTGGGGGTTTGGGCCGGGCTGGGGGGGGTTTGTGGCCGGTTGTGTTTTCCCTCTTGCTTTCCATGGAGAAAAACGCGAGCAGGGAAAGCGGCTGCTCCAACAGGAGCGTGTGCTGTGTGACACCGCAGGGAGGAGAAAAGAGAGAAGGGGGGGGGGGAAAGAAAGAGAAAAAGAAAACAAGAAAAGAGAAACAAAACCCAGCGTGTGTCCCCAAAAAGGAGCTGCAGTTTTTGGCTAAGTTGCCTCCTAAGTGGCAATGCTAAGAAGATTTAAAAAAAAAAAAAGAAAAATAAGAAAAAAAATAAGGAAAAGAAAATAGAGAATAATAAGCAACATCTCGCATGCAAAGGTGGAGATGGGAAAGGGGGACGGGGTGTTCTCCCTCGTTTCGGGGGGATTTGGCAGCGCTCCAGGGGGGGCTGCGCTGCCGCCGAGCCCGGGACAGAGGGGGAAAGGGGCTGGGGGGGTTCTGCTTCTCTGCTTTTTCATTCCTTGCCCTGCTCCTTGTTCATTTTCTTCATTTTCATCCTTCGGTTCTGAAACCAGATTTTGACTTGTCTCTCACTCAGGTTGAGCAGTCTGGCCACTTCGTGTCTACGGTCCCTCGTCAGGTACATATTGAATAAAAACTCCTTCTCTAGTTCCAGGGTCTGGTATTTGGTGTAGGGGCAGCGTTTTTTCCGGGAGGAGCGGGCGTGCAGCCAGCTGGCAGCGGGGTTGGCTGAAAGAGAAGCAGCGAGATCAATACGATGCAGCCCCGAGTGTTCCTCAGAAGGTTTTAATCACGCCAGCAAATATTAAGATTATCCACACGCACATGCAGGGCTCGAGAAACGCTCCCTTGCAGCGGGAGAGGCCGCGGGAAAATCAGATGGGGGGGACCCGATCCCTGAGTTCCACGGGCACCCCGGGCCTCCCGAGTTTGGGGGGGACACACGACACTCGTGGGCACGGGGGGGGTGTTGTGTGAGCTCAGAGCCGTGTCCGGGCACAGCCGTGTCCGTGCACACACGTATGTGTGGGTGCACACGTATGTGTGGGTGCACATGTATGTTCGGGTGCACACGTATGTTCGGGTGCACACGTATGTTCGGGTGCACACGTATGTTTGGGTGCACACGTGCCAGATCTCCCCCCCCCTCCGCTTTCCCGCAGGTCCCTCCGTGCCAGGTAAACACCCACATCCACTTCCAGGCTGTCCCGACTCCCATCTGCACGTTCCATACAAAGAAACCGAGGAGAAAATTACATATATCTCTATTTTTTTTTCCCCCCACGTGTCCATAGATTTACTTCTACAGGAAAAGGGCAGCGAGAGGAGGGCTGGAGGAACCTTTCATAAATCCTGCCCTCCTTTTTTTTTTTGCTATGTGGCAAAAAAACGGTCTCGATACAATAAACATCCTCTGAGGGCTGCACGGGCTCTGCTGCCGGAGATCTGGACAGTGTTATCCAGAGACACGGACATTTGCAGGGCTGGAAATGCAGCCAGAAAATAAATAAAAGGCTGCCCGTCACGCTCGCGGGTGGGAGAAGTTACGTGGGAATCTCGCAAAAAGAACATTCCAGGAATTAGTCTATTTGGTGGGGGAACAACAACAACATTTGGGGGCCAAACCCACCCCCCCAGACAGCAGAGTGGCGAAGGTCGCACCCAGAGGTGAAGTGGGTTTGGGGTAAATAATAGAACTTGCACTAATCACATGCAAATATTGGCTGCCCGTTGGGTAACTGAGAGGCGGGAAAGAGTAAAACGAAGGGTTATAGACACACCACGTATTTCTATTTTATTTCCTTTGCCTCCTCTGAAATTATGACTGAAGCCATAAACCTTTACACCAATTAAATGGACCATTATAAATACACACACACACACTCACACCCGCCATTGCAACGTTTCCTCCACGTAAAATGAAATATACTGAATATTTTTAAAAAATAATCCGGTTAATCTTCCCCTGTAAGTACTGCCTCTTACAAATTTGCACGGCTATTTCCTTAATGTAATTGACTTGATCTAATATGCAGAATTAAATATTAAAGAGGAAGAAAGCTGTTAATAATTGATACTGTTAATCCTGCTACCCATCCTTTAATGGCAATGGAGGGCTGTGCTTCATAACAGGTTTTTATTCGGTTTGGGTTTATTTTTCTGTCATATTTTGGATCGTTAAAATACATTTTAAATGCCAGTGTTGCTTTATCTACTCACTAGACACAAATCCCTGAACAGGAAAGCGGTTCTGGCACGTCTTTTCTTTAAAATCCAGCGAATAATTCAACAGATTCCTGTGCCATACACAGGGCAGAGATCCATTATTAAGAAATACTTTCAAAAATTGGAAGAGTCAGGGAAATCGGAGGGAGGACTTTCAGCGAAACAGCTTCGTCTTCCAGCCCTGGCAGGCTCTCAACATCAGCCCAAATTAAACTATTATTTAAAACAAAATATGCGTCGTAACCACACGCCATAGAAACCACACAGCATCCTCTTAGCGCGGGTCCTGCACTTACTTATAACTTAATAACATTTTCTTGGACAAGATTTTTATATATTCAATTTCAGGGACATTGAGCACAGAACGTGGATATTTAATTCTCTCCAATCATTCACCTCACGGTTGCAGTTTGTTCTGGATCTCTGCCCAGTACAATAGAACAGGACTTTCTTTTTGTGTGAGTGTGTGAGTGTGTGTGAGTGTGTGTCTGTGTGTCTGTGTGCGAGTTAAATGATAGGAAAAAAAAAATAAATGTCACCAGAACATCCTGCACAAGGAGGGGAGGAAATCACAGGGGCGAGAATATACTGTATTTTTAATCCTATGGCTGCGACGGCAAAAACTCAGTGGCTGTTCCACGTTGAGTGAAAAGAAAATAGACGTTAATTCAAAGGGAAAAGAATGTCAGCGCGTCCTGCGCTCCGAGGAGTTGCACCCTCGGCGGGGGCTCCTGCTCTGCCACTTTGGAAAAGTTCGCCTTTCCCCGCAAAAGATTTTTCCTGGGAGGGCGAAGCCAAGTTTTTCCCTCTCCTCCTGCCCGGGCTTTGGCTCCGCTTCACCTTTCAGCTGGAAAGCTGAACCAGCCGGACCGGCACGAGGTGGAGATGCTGATCCTTCCTCACTCAAACGCCCTGGCATTGTTATTATCAGCATCACTGTTATTATCATTAGTATTGATAATAGTGCGATTAATTGCATTCCTGATATTAAGGATTTTCAAGGCGAATGAGTCTTTTTCTATATTTCGGGGGGGGGTGGTGGAAGACGAGCCAGCTCGCCGAAAAAGCACATGCTGAAGTTTAAGCGTTTCCCCAATCTGACTACATTACAAATAAAAGCGAATATAAAAGCTAATTAAGTTGGAAGCGTGTCCCCCCCCCCTTTTTTTTTTTTTTTAACTAGGAAGGAGCGTGGCTTTGAAATATTCATCCCCGGAATGGTGGCATTTAATACACGAACAATTCAAAACACGGACACACGAGCAAACGCGAGGGACGAACGCCAGGCAGCAGCAGCGGAGCCCGGGAGGAGCTGAGGAGGCAGCGAGGGGGCTCCGCGCCCGCCGGGGGCACCGGGGCTCGGCACGGCAAAGCCCCCGCTGCTCCTCACCTCCACCACCACCCCCCCCCGGGAACTTTTCCTCCGCGATTTTCCCCCCTTCTCCTCCTTCTCCCCCGACCGCCGCCCCCTCGCCCTTCTCCCCGACAGTCCCCGGCTCCCCCCGTCCCTTCTTCCCTTCCCTTCCCTTCCCGTCCCTTCCCTTCCCGTCCCTTCCCGTCC
>JAWWLV010000572.1:0-10306 GCA_035041135.1 Platyrinchus mystaceus | reverse complement strand
CCACCCTTTGGTCCCAACAACAGCTCTCCAGCCCGAATCCCAGCTCACACACAAACTAAACACATGGGTCCATCAGCGATGGGTCCATCAGCACCTGGAATTCCAAGCTCCCTGTTCCCTGCATTGCTCATCCCAACACTCATGGCAATCTCACCTCAGCCCACATGCTCTCTGTCCCCAGAGGGAAACACAGCCCAGTGGGACACAGCTCTAGCACCACGTTTCCTCTCATTCCTTGTGTCCTGCAAACCCACAGGGAAATTCAATCCCTCAGACGCTGCATCCCTGGACATGAGGGTAACTGGAGTTTGACCCAGAGCCCTGGATAAGCGAGTTCCCACGAGCATGAGCCCATGGCTCCATCCAGCCCTCCTTTCCCTCCAGAGAGTCCCAAATCCTGCCACAGCTCCCCTGCATGTGTCCCACGGACCAGCCCAGCTCCAGGCTCTCCTCCAGTGCTGCATCAGCTCCAGCTCTGGCAGAGCAGCAAACAACCCCCAAGCTCAGCTCGCTGGGCTCCTGAACCCCTAAACCAACACTCTGACTCACAAACAGGGACCGACATGGAACTGAGAAAGGTTTCAAGGCACTCCAGAACTCAGAAATATGTTCATGTCTTGCCTGGCCACCTACAGTGGGTTGCCCCTGGCCGGATGGCAGGTACCCACTAAAGCCATTCTCTCACTCTCTCTCTGCAACTGGACAGAGGAGAGGAAAAAAACCCCAATTAACAGCTGGGAGAGGTCACTTACTTCACAGGCAAAACAGACTAGAAGTGGGGATATTACTTAAATTTATTACTAACAGGATCAGAGCAAAAGAGTAAGAAATAATCTTAAAAGCACCTTCCTCCCACCTCTCCTTCCTTCCATGTTCTTCCTCCTTCCCCCCAGCGGTGCAGGGGGACGGGGAATGGGGGTTATGGTCGGTTGTTGTTTCTGCTGCTGCTCAGGGAGAGGAGTTGGAGTCTTTCCCCTGCTCCTGTGGGGTCCCTCCCATGGGACACAATCCTTGATGGACCTCTCCAATGTGAGTCCATCCCACGGGGAGCAGTTCTTCCCAAACTGCTGTCCCGTAGGTCACTCCTCCATGGGGTCAGCCCTTCACAGATGAGCTGTACCAGCATGGGTCCCCCACAGGAGCTACAAGTCCTACCTGGGAAAAACCTGCTCCAGCCTGGGCTTCCCTCTCCACGGGCTGCAGGTCCCTGCCAGGACCCTGCTCCATCCTGGTCCTCCCATGGGGTCACAGCCTCCTTCCTGCATCCACCTGCTCCAGCATGGGCTCCTCCATGGGCTGCAGGGGGGTCTCTGCATCCTGATGGTCCTCCATGGGCTGCAGCAGCACAGCTGCTCCACCATGGTCTGCACCACGGGCTGCAGGGCCACAGCTCTGGTGCCTGGAGCTCCTCCTGCCCCTCCTTCTGCACTGCCCTTGGTGTCTACCTTATTGTTCCCATGTTCTCACTCTGCTCTTCCCCGGCTGGAATTCTTTCTGTGCCACAACCTTCTGTTCTTAAATGTGTTATCCCAGAGGTGTTACTGTTGCTCCTGATGGACTCAGCCTTGGCCAGCTGCAGGAAGCCCATCCTGCATCAGCTGAAATTGGCTCCATGGGACAGGGGAGGCTTCTGTCAGCTTACAGAAGCCACCCCTGTAGCCCCCCCCCCACTCCAATACCCAGCCACCAAAACCCACTACACCACCCCAATTCTGTCCAATCCACACAACCTAGGCAGGTGAGGCCAAGGCTCCCTCTCCTCCTGGGGAGTCACTGTTCAAGCACACGGATGCTCATTCTGGGCAGCACCTGCAAACAACCTGGAAAAGGCAAAAAGAAAATGGTGTTTCCTCTTAGAAAAGGAGTGTCTATGAACATAAATTTTGGACCAGTAATACAGCCACTGAAGGAGGGGAATAGTTCAGAGAAATTGAGCAGTACATTTATTACACACAATAATCGAAAACAAGAAATACCAAAATAGACTTTATTGAGCTGCAACACAGAGATGGTCACAGGAGGCAAAGGTGAGAGGTGCACACAGAAGCACCGAAGCAGCATCCAGGGGTTGGAGGAACACAGTCTTACTAAGTTATGAGCCAGGGCATGGCATTTGGGAACAGCCCCTGCTAATTGGAAAGGATTCAGGCCCCAGGGCTCCATCTGCCACCTCAGCCATTCCCTCCAAAATGCCACTTCTCTCCTCTCTACATCATCTCCCACTTTCCTACATAAAACAGTGGTTGTGTCCCCTCTAAATTACTCCGGGTTTTCAGCTAAAAGGGTAACCTCTGTCCTCTCTAAGAAACCCCAGGTTTTTTGCAGAAGATGCTGTCTCAGTCTTCTCTTGAGTTCCCAGCCTTTCTCTCAGAAAGGCTCCTTTTTCCTCTCTGAGGTACCCCTGGATTCACCCCACAAAAAGGTGATTTTGTTTTATCTAAATTACCTCAGCACCTCTGCTACCACTCCCAATTTCCCACTGCTTTTCTCCCACAAACATTCTGTAAGAAATAAATAAGGTGGTTTTATTACAAGCAGGAGTTTACTCATGTCAAGATGCCTGGAAGCTGTATTGTTTGGGGGTTTAGAGAGTCATTTGGTGATCTGCTTGTAGCTACATGCAGCTGTTTGCTGCTGTTCTGTTTACAGTTACTTGTTGACTCGTTGCTGTTACCTATAGAATACAGAGGCGAGCCGGGAAGCCTGTGGGACAATTGAGACCGGGCAGAGCTCATTGTCAGGGAACAGGCGGCCAGGACAGGGAAACAACCTGACGGGTCAGTTAAACCAACCAATGGACTGGCAAAGGGAAATGCGAACCGGCCCTGAGAGACCCAATCGAACCCAAGAAGAGGGGCTGTATCACCTTATAGGGAAGAAAAGGAGCAGAGCTCACCATGGGAGGAGCAAGGGAGTGGTTATGTAAATCAAGAAACCTTAAAAGGACTCATCCCTCCCATTTTCGGGATGTTCGGCCTCAGCCACGAGGCCAGTGCATCCAGCACACTGTTAATAAAGTTCTTTGTTTCACTTTATTTGACTGTCTTCTAAATTTTAATTAGAGATATTTCTCACATCTAATAATGTAAACAACTTTGAAAGTTACCTTGCCAACTGCTTTCTAAATTGTTCATATAGGTAAGCAGTGCCTATTAGTGCCTAATAGAATGAAGTTTTTCTATTTGTAACAATTTTTACTAGGTTTTGCAGTAACTATTTTATTTAAATCTGAAAGCCAAATTAGCATAAGGAGAGGTATATTTGCTTTAAAAATGGAAGAAGTGTATACCTTATCTTTAAACTATAAAAATGTCTATGAAGAATTATATAGTTTTGAATTTTAAATTGAACATGAGGTAGAAATATGTTTGTTTTACAGGTTATATTCTCATCAAAGCAGTAATTCAAAGACCAAAGAAACACAGAGTTAGATATTGCTAATCTAAGGGTGAGAAACAAGAGTGCCAATTTCTCATTTCATAACCAGAAAACACAGTAAAATAAACCCCAGAAGTATGTTTGTGTGAAAGTATGTTTGGTGGCCACCACTTGAAAGCTCTATGTGAATGAAGGTCTGAATGTGTGAATGTATTAATATGTTCTGGTTTTGCTAACAAAATAAAAAAACCCACATTTTTTATGGACTCTTAGATGAAAAATATAAAACACATAACCCTGAAGTGAAAGAAGTTTCATTTGCAGAGATGTTCTAAATTGATTAAAAATTTTCAAGAACAAACCCTGTATAAAAGTCAAGTGCACAAACCCTAAAGCCATCAAAGGTACTTGTTTTCATTTGCTTATAAGTCAGTTCTAATAAAGATCTTTAGAAGAAGAGCTTAAATAAAGTTTCATAAGAATAAGTTCTGATAGAGGACAATAGGTTAAATAGTCGGTTTAAACTAACTAACATGTTTAATATTATTCCATAGTTATTTAATTTAGTATTTGAATTTTTGTATTCTTTTTGCATTTTGTTCCTTGTTTACTTCTCTATATCCAAAAAATATTTAGTAGTCTGTTTGGTTGTTTAAATGCCTTTAATATTGGTGCAGGGTTTAAGAAAATACTTATTGCATCATTTTTCAGAATTTTTGCGTTCTTTTGTATTTTGTTATGTGCTCTTTGTCTACTCTCCTGTATTCAATGGATGATCAATCAAAGTTTTTCTGGAGCTTTTCTTTTTCAGCTACAGAATAAAAAAGCAGGAGATGGAGCAGTCCAAACCAAGCTGTCAGCAGAAAGAAGCTTGCAGGATTTGAATATGAAACCTTGGAAAACAGAAGCTGACAAACATCCCGTGATCTAAGAAGTTGGACCCTGTCACAAGATCTACAGTGTACAACCTTATGGATTAAGATGGCTCCAGCAGAATCAAGAAAGGACTTGCGATTATGATATTAAACTATGTCTAAAAGCAATTAATTCCGTTGATCTTGCTTGAAGAAAAATTAACCTATTTGGAAATTGTAGTAAAAACTTGTATAACTTCCTAATTATCATAACCCATCCTTCCATCAACACATCCAACCCTCGAGGCCCTTAAAAATGTGTTTTCTGTCCAATAAAGCATTCCAGTTTACCCTCTACTGGGATCGTGTTAGTTTATTTTTTAGACCGTCACAGGGACATCGGGGACATCACAGAGGACATCAGTGACATTACAAGGAGAGGGGTGACATCACAGAGACAGCAGTGACATCATTGGGGACCAGTGACATCACAGGGAACCGGTGACAACAAAAGGACAGCCATGATGTGAGAGGGACATTGGTGATATCACAGGGAACACCGGTGACTTCACAAGGAGAAGGCTGACATCACAGACACACCAGTGACATCATCGGTGACAGTGGTGCTTACACAGGAACAGCAGTGACATCACTGAGGACCAGTGATATCACAGGGGATCGGTGATAACAAAGGGACAGCCATGATGTCACAGGGACATCAGTGACATCACAGGGGACATTCAGTAACTTCACAAGCAGAGTGGTGACATCACAGAGAAACCACTGAAATCATCGGGGACCAGTGGCATCACAAGAGACTGGTGGCAACACAAGGAGAGCCATGATGCCATAGGGACATCGGTGACATCAGACGGGATATCAGTGACTTCACATGGACGGGGTGACATCACAGAGACACCAGTGACATCATCGGAAACAGTGGTGACATCACAGGAGACAGTGGTAACATCACAAGGACATCAGGGACTTCTGTGGGGAACAGTGACATCACACGGGACTGGTGAGAACAAAGGGACAGGCGTGATGTCACAGGGATGTCAGCGACATCACAATGGACATCGGTGACTTCACAAAGACGGGGTGACATCACAGAGACACCAATGACATCCTTGGGGACCAGTCACATCACAGAAGACTGGTGACAACAAAGGGACAGACGTGATGTCACAGGGACATTAATGACATCACAGGGGTCATCGGTGACTTCACAAGCACAGGGGTGACATCGAAGAGACACGAGTGACATCATCGGGGATATTAGTGATATCACAAGGGGCAGTTGTGACATCAAGTGGACATCGGTGAAATCTTTGGGGACAAGTCACATCACAGGAAACCGGTAAAAAAAAAGGATCAGCCGTGACGTCACAGGGACAGCGGTGACATCACAGGGGGCATCAGTGACTTTACTAGCACAAGGGTGATATCACAGAGGCACCAGTGACATCATCAGGTACCAGTGACATCACAGGGGACTGGTGAGCACAAAGGAACAACTGCGAAGTCACAATATCTGTGACATCACAGGGGACATTGGTTACTTCATAAGGAGAGGGGTGACATCAGAGAGACACTAGCAATATCATTGAAAACAGTGGTGACATCACAGGGACAGCAGTGATAACATTGGGGACCAGTGATATCACAGGGGACTGGTGACAAAAAAGGGATAGCCCTGATATCACAGGGTCATTGGTGACATCACAGGGGACAGTGGTGAAATCACAGGGATATAAGGGACATCCTTGGGGACCAATGACATCACAGGGAACTGGTGACAACAAAGGGACAGCAGTGATGTTACAGGGAAATTGGTGACATCACAGGGGACAAAGGTGACTTCACAAGAACAGGGATGACATCACAAAGACACCAGCGAGGGTCGTTTTCTTACTCCTCATCGTCATGAACTTTTCAACTTATCTTTGGTTTTGCTGACTCTATGGTAAATTTCACAAGGTTTTAGATTCAAGCCCCTTATCTTGTCATGTTCCTACTCTATCTCCTTTTATGTAGGCGTGTACACATTCTTTAGATGAACAGTACCATCTCAGCTAATTTCTGAATCCTGGTTTCTGTCTTTAGATAAGCGTTTCTTAGAGCAAGGTCTCAGGATCACTGTTCTGAGTTAACTCTTTAGGCCCTTGCTTCATTTCACGTCGGGGACAGTGGTTACATCACAGAGGACCAGTGACAACAGAGGGAAAGCCGTAATATCACAGGGACATCGGTGACTTCAAACGGACAGGGGTAATATCACAGAGACACCAGTGAAATCACTGGGGACACTGGTGAAACCACAAGGGACAGTGGTGACATCACAGAACATCGGTGACGTTCTTGGAGAGCAGTGATATCACAGGGGCCTGGTGATAAAAAGAGACAACCGTGATGTCACAGAGACACCGGTGACATCAGAAGGGACTTCGGTGACTTCACAAGGACAGGGATGACATCACAGAGGCACCAGTGAGAACATAGTGGACAGTGGTGACATCACAGTGGACAGAGGTAACATCACAGGGAGATCGGTGGCATCACTGGGGACAAGTGACATCACAAGCAACTGGTGACAACAAAAAGCAGTGATGTCATAGGGATATCGGTGACATCACAAGTGACATTGGTGACTTTAAAAGGATGGGGGTGACATCACAGAGACACCGGTGACATCACTGAGACAGTGGTGACATCACAGGTGATATTGATGACTTCAAAAGGATAGGGGTAACATTCTTAGGGACCAATGACATCACAGAGGACTGGTGGTAACAAAGGGACAGCTGTGATGTCACAGGGACATCGGTGACATCACAGGGGACATTGGTGACCTCACAAGGACAGGGATGACATCACAGAGACATCAGTGACGTCTTTTGGAACCAGTGACATCACAGAGGACTGCTGGCAAAAAAGGGACAGCCATGATGTCACAGGGACATCAGTGACATCACAAGGACAGGGGTGACATCACAGAGGCACCAGTGACATCATTTGGGACATATGACATCACAGGGGACTGGTGACAACAAGGAGATAGCTGTGATGTCACCAGGAAATCCGTGACATCACAGGGGACATAGGAGAATTCCCAAGGACAGGGGTGACATCACAGAGATTCAAGTGACAACATCGGGGACATTGGTGACATCACAGGGATATTGATGACATCTTTTGGGACCTGGGACATCACAGGGGACTGGTGACAACAAAGGGACAGCCATGATGTCACAGGGACATTGGTATCTTAGCAAGGTACATCAATGACTTCACGAAGACAGGGTTGACATCACAGAGGCCACAGTGACATCATGAGGGACATTGGTGATATCACAGGGACAGTGGTGACAGCACAGGGAGAGCAGTGACATCCTTGGAGACCAATAACATCACTGAAAACTGGTGGCAACAAAGGGACAGCCGTGATGTCACAGGGACATCGGTGACATCACAGGGGACATCAGTGATTTCACAAGCACAGTGGTGATATCACAGAGGCACCAGTGACATCATCAGGGGCCAGTGACATCACAAGGGACGGATGACAACAAATGGACAGCCGTGATGTCACAGGTACCTCAGAGACATCATGAGTTGAGGTGTGACATCACAGAGACACCAGTGACATCACGGGGGCAGTGGTGACATGACAGGGACAGTAGTGACATCTTTTGAGACCAGTGACATCACAGGGGACAGGTGACAATGAAGGGACAACCATGATGTCACAGGGACATCGGTGACATCACAATGGGCATCGATGACTTCACAAGGAAAGGGTTGACATCACAGAGACACAAGTGACATCATCGGGGACATTGGTGACATTACAGGGGAAAGTGGTGACATCACAGGGACATCCCTGGCATCCTTGGGTAGCTGTGACATCACAAAGGACTGGTGACAACAAAGGGACAGCTGTGATGTGACAGAGACATCGGTGACATCACAGGGGACATCAGTAACTTCGCAAGCAGAGTG
The DNA here is from genome assembly GCA_035041135.1 of Platyrinchus mystaceus. NCBI lineage: Eukaryota > Metazoa > Chordata > Aves > Passeriformes > Tyrannidae > Platyrinchus > Platyrinchus mystaceus. The sequence continues at coordinate 2,072 of JAWWLV010000572.1, read as the reverse complement.
GTGACGTTATAGAGGCACCAGTGACATCATCGGGGACAGTGGTGCTTACACAGGAACAGCAGTGACATCATTGAGGACCAGTGATATCACAGGGGACCGGTGATAACAAAGGGACAGCCGTGATTTCACAGGGACATCGGTGAAATCACAGGGGACATTGGTGACTTCACCAGGACAGGGGCGAAATCACAGAGACAGCAGTGACATCAGCAGGGAGATTGGTGACATCACAGGGGACATTTATTAACATCATGTCTCAGTTGCGTGACACAGAAATGTTTTGCTGAGGATGAGTTACGAGGAAGACCCCCAACTCCTCCCTCTAAGCAATTGTAAATTCGAAATTAAGAGGCTCCAACTGAGGAAAAATGTGCAAAAAGGGAAAATAACAGCCCTGTATTAAAAGATATATGTGCGTTGGCAGAACAATGAAGAAACACAAATAAAACAATTAAGCAATAATCCTATACCCAAAATAATTCTCCTTCAAAACAAACAGATAAATAAACATGTTGTAATATGCTTGCAGTGTATATGGGAAACACAGGTTTTTAATGTTAAAGTGAACATGTTTCCCAGATGGCTTTTGTAACTCTTTTTGCTAATGTACTTTCTCCTTACCAGGCTCCTCAGTCTTATCTCTACTTAAGAAATGTTCTAAGAGATAAGTTGAAGTTCTCTCATTGGCTTTGTTAACCCTTGCCTGTCATTGGTTACTCTGTGAATCCTCCTGAAACCTATATATGTAACCACCCCAACAATAAACCTCTCTCTTGCCCCCTCCTCATGACTGGTCTCTGTGTGCAGTCTCTGCAGCGGCCATGAGACCGCGTGGTGGGGGGAGGGGGGGAGCACCGTTCCCCTCCAGGGTCCGGGGCTAAAAACCCCTGGTCCTGGAGTTCCTCCTCCCTATCCACCCTTCAACTGTCGCATAAACAAAACAGAACAAAAAAGGTAAACAATTCAGTTTGCACCCTTTGCTGCAATTCTAATCACCGTCAGCAGGGGGCGCTGTTGGATCACTGGAGAAACAGAGCCTACAGTGTTCTGTGCCAGCCAGCAGGGGGCGCTGTTGGACCACTGGAGATGCAGAGCTTGTAGTGTCCACAGGACATTGGTGACATCACAGGGGACAGTGGTGACATCACACAAACATCGGTGACATCCTTGGGAACCTGTGAAATCACAGGGGACTGGTGACAACAAAGGGAATGCCGTGATGTCACAGAGACACTAGTGTCATCATCGGGGACATTGGTGACATCCTTGGGGTCCGAAGATATCACTGAGGACCAGTGACAGCACAGGGGAGTGGTGACAACAAAGGGACAGCTGTGATGTCACAGGGACATTGGTGACATTTCTGGGGACATCAGTGACTTCACTAGAAGAGGTGTGACATCACAGAGGCCACACTGACATCATGAGGGACATTGGTGACATCACAGGGGACAGCAGTGACATCACAGGGACATTGGTGACATCACACTGGACCTATGACATCACAGGGGACTGGTGACAACAAAGGAACAGCTGTGATGTCACAGGAACATCGGTGACATCACAGGGGAGATCAGTGACTTCACAAAGACAGGAGTGACATCCCAGAGACAGCAGAGACATCATCAGGGACATTGGTGACATCACAGGAGACAGTGGTGGTGTCACAGGGACATCAGTGACATCAGAGGGGTCTGGTGACATCACAGGGACATCTGTGACATCACAGGGACTATGCATCACTTCTGGGAACAGTGGTGACATCACACGGACAGCCGTGACATCATTGGGACCAGTGACTGCCGCAGTCTGGCGAGGGAACGCAATAACTGTGAGTCCTTCATGCAGAGTAAGAGGTCCAAGCAGCTACTGCAACTTTATTAGGGAACAACTCGGGTTTATATAAGGTTTCTGAGGAAGGGTCTAGAAACTTGGGAGGAGCATGGGACAGACAGGGGATCTAACCAATGAGGAGTAACTGGGTAGGAGGAGTATGTTAACTAGGGGTGGAATACATTAACTCAGGGCCAATGGCAGAGTTTGCCGCACTGCGGCAAACTCTAGCCAATCAG
>JAWWLV010000570.1:0-10369 GCA_035041135.1 Platyrinchus mystaceus | reverse complement strand
CTGCCGGTCCCGGCTCTGCCGCCACCGCGGGGGGAGCAGGGCCGGCAGTGGGGGCCCCAGCCGGCCCCCCCCCGGCAGCAGCACTCGTCCAGTGTGAGGGGCCCCCCCCCGAGGGGTGCCCCGCAGACCCCCTCGTCCCCTCGCCGTTGCCAGCACACGTCCCGCCGCTCTGGCGGGGGCCGCTCTGGGCTAGGGGGGCGCTCTGCGGGCACGGGGGGGGGGACACACAGGTCAGGGACCTCCAAACACCTCCCCGTAGGACCCCCAACACCCTCCCGGGGGTCCCAGCACTCATTGATGTCTGTGGGTCACATGGGGATCACACGGACGTGCCCCTCGCACACCCACCAACCCCCGGCCCCCCGGAGGTCCCCCCACGCTCGGGGAGGGTCTCACCGTGCTCGGGGGGTGGGAGGCAGCGCCGCAGACCCGGGTGGTACCGTGCCCCTGGCCCGCAGGTGCAGCGGAAGGAGCCGCGTGTGTTCTCGCACTCCCCGTCCACGCAGTTCGACTCGTCCAGGCACTCATCCACGTCTGATGGGAGGGGGGAGGAGGCTCGGGGGGACCCCTTGGCAGCACGGGGACCCCCAGGGATCCCCCAACACCCCAGGGACCTGCAGGGACTCCCAGGGATCCTCTCAGCACTGCAGGGACCCCCAGCAGGCCCAGGGACCCCCAAACACCCCACACTCCCCCAACACCCCAGGGACCTTCTGGGACTCCCTGCTTGCCCCCCAGAACCCCCATGGCCCCCGGCCCCCCTTACCCAGGCACTGTCGCAGGGCGCTGTCATAGTCGAACCCGGCCTTGCAGTAACACTCGTAGCCCGGCTGGGTGTTCACGCACTTTCCCCCTTTGCAGATCTCAGCCCCGAACAACCCACATTCATCGATGTCTAGGGGGGGACCCCCGGGGGGCTCAGAGTCAGGGACTCCTTCCAGGCTATTCCCTGGGGGACAGGGACCCCCCTGGAGACACAGGGACCCCAGGACAGGGGGGACCCCAGGGCACAGAGATGCCCCTGGGGGATGGGGGCACACGGGGACAGTCCCGGGAGCGTCTCACCCCGGTGCGCTGGGACTCCGTAGTCCAGGCCATTGTCGTCCTGGATGAAGCCTCTCCCATCAGGACAAAGCTCCACGAACTCGGCTGGGGGGGACAGAGGTGTGAAAGGGGGGGGTCCTGAATGCCCAGACCACCCCTGGAACCCCCAAACTGCCCCTGGTGACCCCAGACTGCTACCAGAGACCCTAAACTGCCCCCCAGGACCCTCAGAGCCCTCTCCCGTCGGTACTGAGTGCCAGAAACTCGGTTGAGGGGGCAAAGGGGGGTCAAGTCCTCTTAGACTTGCAGAAGCCCCCCAAAGAGGGGATGGAAATAGGGTTACACTCGGCTGCGGACACCCGAGCCCCTCCACGGTTACGCCCCGCACCCGAGGAGAGGGCAGGGGTAGACCCCGCACAGGACCTCCCAGCCTCCCTGCCGGGCCCCCCAGGACCCTCCCCGGGCTCCCCCCGTACCTGAGGAGGGCAGGGGGCAGGGGTACACTTCGCACAGGTCCCCCCACCCCGCCCCCACGGAGCAGCAACACTCCCCCCTCGTGACGTTGGTCCCCAAAACGGCGTCACAGAACACGGGGAGCTCCAGGCTCAGGTAACACTCCTTGCGTGGGGCGGGGGGCTCCCGAGCTGTTGGGGGTAGGCAAGGGGCATCAGTGGGGACTCCAGAGACTCCCCAGAGTCCCAGGGACCTCCTGGAGACACATTCCCACACACACCTCAGGGACCCCCCAGGGACCTCCCAAAGACTCCTCTCAGAGACCCCCTCTCCTGAGACCCAAAGACTCCCAGAAACTTCCCGGGGATGCCTGAGACCTCCAGGAACAGCCCCCCCAGACCCCAGACCCCCCTCCAGACCCCCAGGGCCACCTCAGACCCGTAAAAGCTCTTGTGCAGCCCCAGGAGCCCCCTAATGACCCTACCCGACCTCCCTGGGACCCCCCAGGTCCCCAGGGAGCCCCACAAAACACCAGGGACCCCTCAGAAATGCCCTCAGACCCTCCATTACCCCCCTAACACCCAGGGACCCTCCAGACCCCCCAGGGGCACCCCCAGACTCCCATGCCCCCCCCTCACGGAGGCAGCGACGCCCGTCAGGGCCGGGGGTGTAGCCGGGGGGACAGCGGCAGCTGAACGACCCCTCGAGGTTGGTGCAGGTGCCGGGGGGGGGGCACAGCCCAGGGTCCAGCGCACACTCGTCGATGTCTGGGGGAAAAGGGGGGGCACAGGGCTCATGCGATGCTTGGGGATACCCCCAGGGAACCCCCACGGCCCCCACACCTCGCACAGGGCTTGTGCGACAAAGGGGGGCACAGCAAGGGTCCTCCCCAGACACCCCCCAGAGATCCCCCCATGGACTCCCCCAGACCTCCCTTGCACAATGGGGGTCTCCGCACACATACCCGGGCCGAGCACCCGGAGAGAATGGGAGGACGTGGGCGGGGGGGGGAACAAGGGCTGTTTTGGGAGGAGACTGTTTTGTGGGGGCTGTTTTCGGAGCTATTCGGTGGGGTCTCGGGGGTCTCTCCGCACTCACCCTGGCAGCGGCGGCCGTGCAGCAGCGCGTACCCGGGGGGGCACAGGCACCGGTACGACCCCGCCGTGTTCACGCAGTCGCCGCCCACACACGCGGCCGCGAACTCGCACTCGTCAATGTCTGGGGGGGGGAAACGGGACCCCCGTGTGTGGGACCCCCCCCCCAGGCACACCTCGCTATACAACCCCCACCTGGACACCTCCCAGACACCCCAGACCCCCCATGCACACACACACAGACACCCCCTCAGAACAAAGACCCCCCCCAAACTCCATATATGCCCCCACGACCCCACTCAGCCCCCCCAGCCTTGAGGGTCCCTTGGCAGCAAGGGAGGGTCTCCGACCGGGTGCACCCCCAGCCCCCCCCCAAATGTGGGGGTACCTTGGCAGCGGGGGGGGTCCCGCGCTGGCTGCAGCCCGGGGGGACACTGGCACTTGTAGGAGCCGGGGGTGTTGACACAGGCCCCCCCGGGGCAGAGCCCTCCTGCCTCGCACTCGTTCACATCTGCAGGACCCCCATCAGCCCCTGCCCCGGGGGGGCTTTGGGGGCCATGGGGGTCCTTTGAGGGGCAAAGGGGATCCTGGGGGGAAGGAGGGATGGGGGTCCTGGGGTGGGGACAGGGATGGGGGCCCTGGGTGGGGGTCCCGGGGTGCTCTGGGTGGGGAAGGGGAGGTCAGGGATGGGGTCCCCGGGGAGGACTTGAGGGGGGGCCCAGGGTGGGGGAGATGTGGACATTGGGGTCTCTGGGGTGGGGTTCTGGGGGAGGGAGTCCCCAGGATAAAGGGGTCTCCAGGAAAAAGGGTCCTAAGGGATCCCAGGCTTCCTGGGGGGCTTGGGGGGTCTCAGGGATGGTGACTGAGGCAGACACCGTTGTGGGCTGTGGAAGCCGGGCGTGTGCACAGGGTTCCTGGGGGGTTTGGGAGGGTCCCGGGGGGTCCCCAGGAGGTGCTGACCAAGGCAGGCGCCATTGAGACCACGGAAGCCGGGAGGGCAGGGGGTGCACACGAACCCCCCGGGCTGGTTTTCACACTTGGCCTCGGGGCACGTCCCCACATCCAGGCACTCGTTGATATCTGGGAGGGGGACAGGGGGGACATGGGAGGCATCAGGGGACATGGGGACACAGAGGGGACATGGGGGGCATCAAGGGATGGGGGGACCCCACAGCATCCTGTACTGGGGGTCTGCAGGGTCCCCCGACCCTGGTGTCCCCACACAGTGTCCCTCCCCTCACCCCCCATGCCTGTCACCCCATGAGTGTCACCTTCGCAGAGGGGGGGCCGGGAGCCCTTGCGCCGGTACCCCGGGTGACACTCGCACTTGTAGTGCCCGGGGACGTTGGCGCACGTGCCACCATCCCCGCACACGTCACCCTTGGCACATTCGTCGATGTCTGTGGGGACACGCAGAGTCACAGGCCCTGTCCCCAACCCTGTCCCATGTCCTGAACCCTGTCCCATGTCCCCAACCCTGTCCCATGTCCCCAGCCCCAGACAGTGTCCCCCACCCGTCCCTCAGGCTCCGTGTCCCTGTGTCCCCTGTCCCCTGTGACCCCATGGCCCTCCCATACCCCCCACATTCCCACGGTCTTGTGTCTCCTGTGACCCCATAACCCTTGGGACCTCCCCAGTCCCCGCACCTCCTCATGGCCACCCCAGCCACTCCTTCCCCACCCCGTGTCCCTCCTCGTGCCCCCCGTACCTGCACAGGTGCGCAGCCCCTTGTGCAGGCGCAGCTGGAACCCGCGGTGACAATGACACGTGTAGGAGCCACCCGTGTTCATGCAGACACCGCGCCCAGCACCGCATGGCTCAGCCTCACACTCGTTCACGTCTGTGCACGTGTGGCAGAGCGTGTCAGTGTGTGTGGCACCACTTGTGGCAGCGCGTGTCAGCGTGTGTCACCGTGTGTGTCACTGTGTGTGGCAGAGCACGTCAGAGCGTGTCACCACGTGTGTCAGACTGTGTCACCATGTGTGCCAGAGCATGTCACCACGTGTGTGACCCCCCGTGTCCCCACAATGTGTCAGAGCTTGTCACTGCATGTGTGAGCCCCCCCCAGCCCCCCGTGCCCCCCGTACCGGTGCAGTAGCGGCGCTGGGGGTGCCAGCGGTACCCCGGGAAGCAGAGGCAGCTGTACCCCCCTGGGCCCATCACACACTCCCCGGGGCCACAGATGTTCCGGTTCAGTTTGCACTCGTCTGTCTCTGGGGGTACAGGGGGGCTCTGGGGGGATCAGGGGGTCCCAAAGGGTCCCACGAGGTCCCAGGGGTCACAGGAGGGCTCAGGGGAGGTCTCAGGGGCATCTCAGGGTGATCTCAGAAAGATTGAGGGGTTCCAAGAGGTCCCAAAGGGTGCTAGAGGGGGTCCCAGGGAGATCTGGGGAACACCAGGGGGTTCTGGGAGTCCCAGGGGGCTCTTGGGGGTCCAAGGGTAGGTCCCAAGGGTGTCTGGAGGGTTCCTGGGGGGTCTCAGGGAGTCTGGGGGTCCCAGGGGTGTCTGGGGCTTCCGGTGGGTCCCAGGAGGTCCCAAGGAGTCCCAAGGGAGTCAGGGGGATCTCAGTGGGTCCCAGGGGGTCCCAGGGGGCTTCCAGGTGTGTTGGGGATCCAGGGGGTCCCAGGGGGGTCCAGGGGGTTCCCGGAGGTCCGGGGGTCCTCACCGGTGACCTGGGTGGGCGCGATCTCGGCAGCACTGCGGGTCAGCTGCTCCGGGGGCAGCTGCCACAGCGGGGCTGGTGTGGGCCGGGCCACCAGTGCTGGGGACATGCCGTGGGACAGGGGCACAGGGACACGGACCCCACAGGGACCCCACAGGGGCTCTGTCCCCTTGTGCGTCCCACTCCATCCCAGCCCTGTCCCCATCCTTGTCCTTGTTCATGTCCCCAAACTGTGCCCAAACTGACCCCAACCCATTCTGGTCCCCATGTGCCTGTCCCCCCCTCTCTGTGCCTGGGACTTGTGTGTCCTGGCCCACCCCCGCCCACCCTGGCCCCATCCATCATATCCCCATCCATGTCCCCATCCCCTCCCAGTTCCCAGCCTATCCCATCCCCGTCCCCTGTCCCCCAGGGCTCCAAGGCTCCCCCAGCCCCTCTGTGTCCCCCCCTGTGTCCCCAATTCTGTCCCTCCCCTGTTCCCCCCACCTTGTCTCCCCCTTACCAGGGTACCGGGGGAGGTCGCTGCTCCCCGGGGGCTGCTCCAGGCCCTGCTCCTCCAAGGGGCTCAAGAACGCCGGGAGCTGGGAGGGGGACACAGATGTCCCCTCTGCTCCCCCACCCTCCCTCCAGCCCCCCCAGGACCCCCAGCACAACCCCCAAACCCCCCAGTCCAACCATAGGCCCCCAGGACCTCCCTCAGTCCCCCTGTGCCTCCCGAGTCCCTCCCCATCGTGCTTGTCCCCCCTATTGCCCCCCATGTTCCCCCCAATTCCCCCCAACGTCCCCTCCCATGTCCACCCCCGTGTCCCCTTGTGCCCTCGCATCCCGCCCCAACATCCCCCCAATGTCTTTATGTCCCGCCCGCCCCCCCACACTCACCCAGGCCGGGGGGGTCCCAGCTGTGGGGGGCGGGGGCAGTGAGACCCCAAACTACTCCCCCACCAGGGGGCGGGGGGGAAACACACAAAACAGGGGGTCACAGGGGGACACGAGCGACCCCGGGGGGATCAGGGTCATGGGGGAGAGGGAACAGGATGCAGGGGGGCACAGGGAACATGGGAGGGGGGGATGAGGGACATAGAGGAACACTGGGGGGAGGACAGGGACAGGGGGATGAGGGACATGGGGAGGGGACACAAAAAACCCCAGAACATGGTGGGGGACACAGGGACTGGTGTGGGCACAAAGAACCCCAGGGGACATGGTGGGGGACACAGAGGACTTATGGGGACTTGGGGGAGTCACAGGGACATGGGAGGCCCCCAGGGGAAATGGGGGGGCACAAGGAGGGGTTGTGGGAGTCCAGGTGGACATAGGATCCCCCAGGGGACATGGGGGGGCATAGGGGACATGGGGGAAGGACGGGAGAAGGATTGGGAGGGAAACAGGGACTGGGGGGGACCCCAGGGGACTTGTGGGGCACGGGGGACTCACAGGGGGTGTGGGGGGTGCCCGACCTGATGGCGAGGGCGTGTCAGGTGGCGCAGGGCTGGGGATGGGTGGGGGCGGCCGGGGGGGCCGCTCAGGGGTCCCGTCGGGTTGGATATGGAGGGTGAAGTCACTCTCGCCCTGGATCGTGAGGGTCTGGTGGGATGTGAGGACGTGGTACCCCTTCCCCGCTGGGCAGATGGCCTTGAACGCAGCTGGGGGGCACCAGGGGTCAGGAGGGCCTCGGAGGGGGACCCCCAAACCAGGCTGGAATACCCCTGGCTCCTGTCACCCCCCAAACACGACCAGGACCCGCCTGGATTGTGAGGGGCAGGTGGCCTTGAACACATCTGGGGGGGCACGGTGGTACCAGGGGGGCCCCCAAATGGGGCTGGGGTCCCCCACACTGCCCCTGCAGCCCCAAACCAGTGCTGTCGGGGGGGCAGTGGCTCCTCCAGACTCCCGTGATCTGCCCATACCGTCGGGGGGGCAGCACTGGTAGCGGCCCCCCCTGGGCCCCCCAGCCCCCTGTGACCCCCCCGTACCAGTGCCATCAGGGGGGCAGCGCTGGCAGCGGCCCCCCCAGGCCTTGCCCACGCTGCAGCAGCAGGTCCGGCGGGTCAGGCGGGTGGGCAGGGGGTGTTGGCACTGCTGTGCCCCCGACACCAGCCGGAAGCACAGACCCCGCTCCTCACCTGGCTCTGCTGCAGGAGGGGAGAGAGGAGGGTGTCAGCACTCTCAGAGACCCCCCCCGAGACCCCCAAAAGCCCCCAAACCTCCAGAGCCCCCACTCCTTGCTGAGCTACACTGCAGGGGGGAGGGTCTCAGCACTCTCAGTGACTCCTCCAGGGACCCCTGAGACCCCAACCCAGCCATCCCTGTCCACAGGTACTGGCTCTGGGGGGGCCCCAGGACCCCCAACCCCCCTATGCACCCCCAGGGCCCCCAGCTTCCCCATGCCCCCCCCCCCAGACCCCCCATACGCAGGCACTGGCTCCGGGAGGGTCCCAGGACATGCCCAGCTGAGCAGGAGCAGCGGAAGCTGCCCTGGGTGTTGCGGCACTCGCCAGGCTGGCACACGCCGGGCAGGGCACACTCGTTAATGTCTGTAACACGTAGAACACACCTGAGCCAGGCAGAACACACCTGACATAGGTATGACACACCTGATATGGGTAGGACACACCTGATACAGGTAGGACACACCTGGTGCAGGTATAACACACCTCACACAGATATGACACACTTGAACCCATCCCACACAGCCCTGACTCCACAACCCCCCCCCTACTGTGTGGGGACAGGCAGGACACACCCATTGGTGTCTGACAGGCATGACACAGGTGTGACAGAAGTCTGAATGCACCTGAACCCCATGCACTCCCTGACACCCCCTGCACATGCTGGGCAGGGCACACCCAACGTCTGTGACACATGTGAACACGTGTGAACACACCTGCACCCATCACACACACACCTGACCCATCACACGCACTCCTGCACCCACCACACACACACATCTGGCCCTGTGCAAGCCCCTGCACCCTTCACACACCTGCTGGACATTCACACACATATGTCCCACCCCCAAGCTCCCTGTGCCCCCCATGTTCTCCCCCACACCTCCCTGTGCCCTCTCCATGCCCCGCCGTTGCCCTCCGTACCCTGGCAGTGGGAGCTGTTGAGCCGTTTGTAGCCCTGGGGGCAGTCGCCCCCGTGCTCTCCCCGCGCCGCCTTCGGGGACCCCGACCCTGCAACAGCCCCAGAACCCCCCTGTCACCCTCAGCACCATGGGGGACACGAGGGGGCTGGACACCTGGGTCCCCCCTGGAGTGGGGGGGACCTGTGGGGCCCTGAGGTGGGGGGACCCTTGGGGGGGATCCTGGATGTCTGACCCTGCCTGGGGTGGGGGGTCCCTGGGGAAGGGTCCTACTGGGGACATGTGAGGAAACGGTCCCCTGGGTCAGGGGTCACCCGGGTTTTCCCAGGATGGTGGCGGGTGTCTCCAACATCTGGGTGAGGGGAATTCCTGTGTAGGGGAATCTGGGGGTTTGAGGGGCTTGGGGATGGCAGGGGGGTCCCCACTCACTTTGCAGGTGGGATTGGGGGGATTCAGGGGGTTCCCACTCACCCTGCAGGTGGGGGCACTTATGGCACTTGCTCTGGCCCCAAGCACTGCCGATGCTGCCACAACAATCCTCGAGCTTGGTGAGCCCTGGGAGGGGGTTGCTGCCACACTGGGGGGAATTGGGGTAGGGGATTCAGCACCCCAAATACCCCTGACACCCCCTCACCCAAACAGACACTCCCTGCACTCCCAGGGACCCCCGAGGACCCCCAGCAGCAATCTTTGAGCTTGATGAGGCTGGGAAGGGGGCAACTGATGCAGTGAGGGGGGGGGGGAGTCAGCACCCCCAAATACGCACCTGACCCCTAAAAAACCCCCTTGCAAAGCCAGACAAGCCCTGAAACTCCAAATCTCCCAGCCCTCTATGCCCACCAGCTCCCCTCAATGCTGCCCTGCATTCCCAACAACCCCCTGAACTCCAAATCCCCCCAAGCCCCCCCAGCTCCCCCCTCACCGAGTGCTTGGGCAGGGTCTCCTGGAAGCAGCGGCCCAGGGGTTTGTGGGTGTGGGGACGGGGGGGTGCAGGGGGTTTGCTGCCTGCGGAGGGCTGGGCAGGGTGCGCCAGGAGCCCCCCACTGCCCCGGGGGGCCCCCTCGGGGGGCCGTGGTTCAATCCGGTGAACCTGCACCGAGGCCTCGGGGGGGTGATGGACCCGCACGTTCACCAGCGGCGGCGGCACCTGCGCTGGGGGCAGCAGCACCTGGGACCCCCAAACCCAGCACCAGCACCCTGGGACCCCTCAAACCCAGCACTGACACCCTGGGACCCCCAGCACGGGCACTTGGGACACCCCGGACCCCCAAACACAGCACTGGCACCCTGGGACCCCCCAGCATGGACACCCCAGGACCTTCCGGGCACCCAAACCCGGCATCTGTGCTGGGGGCACTGACACCTGGGACCCCCCCAGCACCCCCTGACAGGCACCTGAAGGACACCCTGGGACCCCTGGTATGGGCACCCTCAGACATGTGACTCCCAGAACCCTCTGCCCCCCAAGATCCCCTCCCCACACCCCTGAGCCCCCCATACACCCTAACACCCCCGAGCTCCCCCAGCCCTGGGTACCTTCAGACGAGTGGTGCCCAGGCCCCAGGGGCACCACGAAGGTGGCGTGGCTGACGTGCCCTCCCCCGTGCCCCCCCCCATGTCCCCCGCCATGGGCTGCCCCAGGGGGGGGCTCAGGTGGGGCCACTGCCCCCCCAGGGCCATCCGCGATAACCTGGACAGCATAAACGGCGACCTTGGAGCCCGGGGGGGGTTCTGGGGGGGCATCAGGGGGCGCGGGAGGGGGTGGGGGGGGGGGGCCCCCCCCACCCCCCCCCCCCCCACGCCCCCCCGCGGGGACCTGGCAGAAGCGGCCGGTGAAGTTGGGGGGGCACAGACAGTGGGAGCGGGAGCTGCACTGGCCCCCGTTCATGCAGGGCAGGGGACACACCACTGTGGGGGCAGAACAGAGGTCACACAGAGCCCTTCACATCCACTGAGGGGGGGGGGGGGGGGGGGGGGGGGGGGGGGGGGGGGGGGGGGGGGGGGGGGGGGGGGGGGGGGGGGGGGGGG